>VTPC01089973.1:364306-518268 GCA_011009095.1 Ignelater luminosus
AAACCAAAAAGACAAACCTCTCTAAAGTTCTGTTTAATTACGTAAACGTTCTGAATTCCAATCATCTGCTCTAATCGATTGTCAATTTCGTGTAGTGTATATATTTACTAGAATGATAGGGATTTTACTATTGGAGACACATATTCATAAGAAAAGTTTTGTGAGGGTTTGGTCACCTAGCAACGAAAGGGCCTCAGGCGGTTGCTTGGCAACACCCAGGTGTTGAGCGACCCAATCAACACGCCGCATCTCAAGATCAATGTTTACTCTTGGTCGTTGATAGAATATATGGACGTGCGTTCCCGTTAACACATGGTATTATGTACTACAATAACATCAATAAATATTGTCAATACTTTATGTTAAATTTAGTGTTTTTCTTTTTGGGGAAATTAATAGATTTACTGAAATTTACAGCAACAAATATCTGTATTATTTACACTCTTCATTTAATGTAAGGAATGCAATTTATTTATTTACTTTTGAAGTCTGCTTTACTTGAATTGAATGGTTTTGGGATTATAAAAATCATTTAGAATCATTTATCTATATTGCCTAAGGCTGGTGCCAGACTTGCCATTCTTAAACGCATAATGCTGATGTAATTACGAATTAGAGCTATTTTATTTGTTTCGAAAGAATTTATAATCTTGCTTCTTTTTGATTTTTGTTTAACAAAACGTGACAGTTTGTATTTGCAACTAAAGAGCTTAATATTATTATAATCAATTTGCGTTTCAGAGACGAAATAAATCATAAGTGACAAATATGAACAAATTCATAATGAACTAACAGTCTGCGATAAAACATTACACGTTGCGTTCGAAACAAAATCCTGTAGGACGACACCCTAATATAAAAATGTGTGTTTTGGAATATCCTGTTTAATTATTGAGTCTGGTGGTGGCCTTAGATGTCTCTAAAGTTGTTTATTCGTAATAGAAAAGGTCAACAAATAAGTATGTAATATGTATACGATACATGGAACAAAGCAGTTCAATTTCCCCTAACATATTGTTTCGCAAATCGCAGTTAGATAAAAGCAAATTAATTAAAGCTCGGACTTGTATGCACGTAATGCACTAAAATTACTTTTTAATAACGTTTTATTTATCAACAAAAAGAAGGTGGTAATGGATTCTTTGGCTTGTCTTTTGGGTGATAAAAAATTAACTAATGATTACTAAAACTGTTATTTATTTTATTGACTGTAAAAAAATAATAAAACACGATTATTTTAACAAATTATCCAGTCTGTTTGATTGAAAAGGGCCCTTTGTTTATGGAAATATACCCATCGAACTACAAAATAGTCTTAAAAAGTACAATAAGTTCTACCGTTTGTCATTAGAAAAATGTTTTTTATCTTTTGCACGGTTTGTACAATTAAAAATAATATTACAGACAACAAAAGCAAGACATCGGACTTACCAGAACATCTATCTGGCATAAATGAGATAAACAGATTTTTTGTAAATTCACTTCCTAATATACAACGTAATAATATCGATTTAAATAGCTTTTATGAGAATAATACAAAAACCAATCATGTGCTGTATTTCCAACCTGTAGTGGAGGCAGATATACAAAGAATATAAAAAGTATTAAGACTGATGCCTCTGGTCATGATGGAATTACAAAGCACATGCTGGACATGTGTTTGGCTTGCCTTCTCCCAATTGTGGCTCATATCGTCAACTTGTATATAGCAAATTCGGTCTATCCTACTGACCGGAAAAAAGCCTTCATTATACCTTTAAATAAAGTAAATAATTCCAAACACTTCAAGTGAAATCATCATTGTTCCTGCTGCGAAGCAGCAGCAAAGGCCACTGTAGGCAAAAATCTTTTCGGCCTGGGAGGAATGGAGGTATTTGGTTGGTGAACGCTGCTTCATGTGGTCAAGGATGGGATAAGATGGTTCATTGCATACCGTCTGAAAAGACTTGCGTCCTATATCCATCCTCCCGGTCTTATCTAAAGTCTTAGAAAAAGTAATTGATAGTCAGCTACTTACCCTTCTAGAAAAGAACGATGTACTTCCTGGGACACAATCAGGATTTAGACGAGGCATAGTTGTGCTAGCGCATTGGCTAAAATCACAGATGATATCATTATAGCGTACGATAAGAAAATGGCAACGCTACTTATACCACTAGATTTTTCTAAAGCTTTCGACACGGTTAATTATGGTCTACTTCTTTCTATTCTACATTTTTGCGGTCTCTCCCCAGATACTGTTAGCTTCTTCAGGGGCTTTTTAGCAAATCATCAACAAGCGGTTATATACCAAAACAACACTTCGGAATCTCTACGCTTAAAATCGGGAATACTCCAAGGCTCCATACTTAGTCCGGCATTATTTGCAATTTATACATCAAACTTCCACGCTCAACTTCGACATGTCAATTCTCACTTTTACGCCGACGTACGATACACAATTAATGGCCAGATGTTAAACAAGCATGTGAAAGAATAAACGAGGATTTGAGTTTAATGTCAGTCATCTCATCTCATCATTCATTAAAACTAAATCCAAACAAATCTAAGGCAATTTTAACTGATAAAGTGATAAGTGACATTAAACTTAAAATAGCCGGCGTGGAAGTGGGAATTCACACTGAAGCCAGAAGTTTAGGGTTGATAATAGATAAAAACCTACGGTTCAAATCTCATGTTAATAGCGTTATTAAGAGAGGGTTCCACAATCTCCGTATTATTTAGCAAAATCGAGAATATTTAGACATATATATATAACAAAGCTGTTGTAATTTGTTAGTTTTATTGCATCCGAATTTCTGCCATATTGTCTACGAGCCATGCTTAGAACAATACGATGCACATGGAATTTAGCAGTTGCAAAATGCTTGCTTGTGAATAATCTATGGAGTACCCAAAACAGTATATCGAATCTCGGATAGGTTGACATTCAATCGTATTCTACCAGACAATTTTGAATAATAAGAGTCCTCAATATTTATTGTACAACAAAATTATCTTTCGCACCAACAGTCACGACTTAAATCTACGGTTTAGAGGACTACCAACTATACCACCACACAGAACCACCATGAACAAGAGATTATTTTTTTACACTATAGCAACCTACCTAAACAAATTACAGAACGACTACAAAACCATGTCAACAAAAAAACTCAGAAGAACTTTATTTCCCGAATTACTTGAAAAGCAAGATATTTATATCAGTAATAGTCCATGGTGCAATCCTCTTGAAACTAATGTTTATTTTAATACATTTATATAGTACCTTGAGGTTAAGTGGAAGAGCAAAACCAGTTGACTTAACTGGCTCTGAAATTCGCTTCAAAACCTAGTAATTATTAATAAGATTTCTTTTTTTGGTAAATAAAGGCATTTATTATTATTAATATTATGATTATCAAAAGTGATGACATAACAAGGTCTTTTTTAAGTTGCAACTCAAGTATTTTTCCTACTATCTGATAGAGATCTCTTTTCTCTTTTTGGCAGTGCCAAATCTTTGTACCCTTATAAGGGGAGATTTTTGAGTAAAATGTAAAAGTTTTTTGAGATTAGGTAGGCATTGTTTAATATTTAACATCAGGGAAGACAATTTGAATAATATTTTTATAACATCTACCATTCTCTGATTTAGTACCCTTTATTTATCTCTTTATTTCGTTCGTTTCTTGTTTTATGTATCCACTCTACATGTTACTGTTTTTCTTGTTTAAACAGCACATACTTAATTCTAAGAAATTTCCATTTTCTGATACTCCGAAATATATAATTAAATACATGTATATGTAGTTTGATGGATGTATCTCCATAAATAAAGAAGCTACAGGTCTGGGCTTCTTCAATCGAACAAACGGTATGTTGTGGAATTTCTCCAAAATAACAATCATATGAATCGTGTGAGTAGTATGGCAAAACAGAAGACTATTTCTAACAAAGGCAACATTTAGCGGCAAAAATCGCATATATAATAATTGCCTTCTGGTCTAGCGCATGCAACGTGTTCTCATATATCATAACTTTGGAATTCAATCCAAATCCAAAACCCAACCGTGACAAAAGATACAAATCACATTATTATTTCCTGGAACTATAGCACCATCAAAGCTTTGTCCAGAATCGAAGTCATTTGCCATACTGTGAGATATGCTGGTGCTGAAACTATCCTCCCCACTATTTGCTCTCAGACTGCGCCGATTTTGTCCTTGTCCTGTACGACTACTCCCACGACCTTGACCACGTTTACTTCTCAGTTTGCTTTATTACGCTTTTAATAAATTGCCTTAATTACCTTGTAAGTACAGATGCAGATAATGATTTTTTCCCCGATTGGATTCAGATTCAGGAATAACTCAGATTCGAGAGAGAATTCTTTGATAGTGTTGGTAGCTAGTCACTTGCAGTCAACGGTAAAATCAGTCAATCTTTGCCAGCAGTCCAGATCGGCCTCCGGTTGTGGATGGTCTCAGTTAATCACTAGCCGATCACTAGGTGGTGCAGTGTTTGGGGATGTTTGTATACGATTTGTTGTCTGTGATTGCGATTCAGCTAGAAAATTAGTGATTGTAAATATAGTCCAGTCAACGAAAGGGTTGTAGAGGACATGGAAGGAGGGAGAATTTTTCTCTTGAGGAATGTATTGGGGGTAGTTAGGAGGCAAACATACTAAAAGTCCCCGCCCCTAGCCCTGCCGCTTCAGGTGGAATTTGGCAAGGCTAGGTAAGATTTTCCTTAAATTCTAGTTTTTTAATGCATAAATATCGATAATAACGAAAGCATAGTTTTCTTGAGAAATCACGAAATTTATCCGAAAAGTTCAAATTGCTGTAACTTCTGACCTGTCGAAGATAAATTAGTCCAAATACATATTTCTGAAGGAAATGTAATGCTCTACAACTTTCCGTCTGACGACCTGTCTAAAAACATAAGGCTGAGAAGTTAGAAGGACAAGTTTGACGAAACAATTATGAATTTTCGCTGGCAAATATCTCGGAAACTGTAACACATAGGAAAAGAATAAATATAAACATTTCTGTAGGAAATTTATTTATCTTTTATTTTGTAAGGAATACTTTTTACCGTAAGATGTACCGTTTCCGAGTTATAAGCAAAATACCGAAAACAGGGATTTTTTCACCCCCCCTCCTGAAGCGACAGGGCTAGAGGCTGAGACTTTTAGTATGTTTGCCTCCTAACTACCACCAACACATTCCTTAAAAGAAAAGTATCTTTACATTCCCCTTTCGGGCATTTACGAAATTTATCCGGAAACTTCAAATTGCTGTAACTTCTGACCTGTCGAAGATAAATTAGTGAACGTTACAAATTCTTAAAAAAACTCAATGTTCTACAACTTCCTGGCTGGCGACTTTTTTGTAAATCATAAGGCTGGGGAGTTAGAAGGACAAGTTTGACGAAAAATGTGAAGCAAAAAAAGTTTTTCTGAAATTATCGATTTTCGCTGGCAAATATCTCAGAAACTGTAACACATAGGAAAAGAATAAATATAAACATTCTTGTAGAAAATTTAATTATCTTTTATTTTGTAAGAAATACTTTTTACCGTACGATGCACCGTTTCCGAATTATAAGCGAAGAACCGAAAAAAGGGACCTTTCCACCCCCCTCCCCACCTGAAGCGGCAGGGCTAGGGGCGGGGACTTTTAGTATGTTTGCCTCCTAACTACCCCCAACACATTCCTCAAGAGAAAAATCCTCCCTCCTTCCATGTCCTCTACAACCCCCTTTTAGGTATTCATTGACTGGACTAATATGTGACCATGCAAGAATATATTCCGGAAATTTTAAATCCATTTACTACCACCTCGCCTGTTGTGCAGCTCAAATAAGTGTTCCTAAGTAACTCAGCTATTGTTGTAAGGCTTTCAGGATTTTATCAGAATGCAACAAGAATTTTCAAATCTCTTTATTGTGAAGAGATTTAAGAGTACCCATGCATGTTCGATCTAGAGGCTGTAGCCTATATGTTGTGTGAGGAAACAAGTGGTGACGTGTTTTTCACAAGCAAACTGTGATACTTGAAGAGCGCGAGTCTGACTGGAATGTTTATCAAACTTTAGAAGAACTGAAGATTCTTCCGTCGGATTTGTCTTTTCCAAGAATTACTGAAACCGTCCTATAAACAAGTTTGATTGCATCCTGCCTGATAAAAATTTCCAATCGCACTGAAAGGAGCCCCTTTCATCAAATAGTTTTTTCGCCGAAATATTATGTTGGTGCTTCCTACACTCATAAAACAAGCTATGGACAGTAACATTCTTCGTTCTGTTGCTGTTGAAGCGCATATTTATCTGTTTTCCTTCTTTCTAACTACCAACGGTATCTTTGTCCGTACACTGATCAGCCCTGTGGCATTTACAGTGAAGACACAATATATCAAAAAATCATTGACTGCTGGCTGCTTGATTAAAACTTTGCAGTCGCGCATGTGACGTTCCTGTAGTCTTTCTGAGAGACAACTTGTTTCTGTCTACTCAAAACATGATCTAGCCGCTCTTCATCTGCTAATCTGTTTTCAAAATCCTTGGGATGTTAGTTTTGATGGCCACTCTTTGGACAGTAGTATAGGCTTTTCATAAAGTATTGTTTGCACACCTAGAT
This sequence comes from Ignelater luminosus, assembly GCA_011009095.1. Taxonomy (NCBI): domain Eukaryota; kingdom Metazoa; phylum Arthropoda; class Insecta; order Coleoptera; family Elateridae; genus Ignelater; species Ignelater luminosus. The sequence goes on from VTPC01089973.1 coordinate 370,928, forward strand.
CTGAAGATATCTCTTAATCATAAACAAGCCTTTTAAAAGTCTTTTACTTTTATAGAGCATTTTGACATCTGCTGATTATAATAGTATATTCTGTGGTTTAATGTTTAAATTTTACATTTGAGCATAACATTTCATTCCAAATAACTTTTCTAAGTAGATTTTTTTTCAATCTCTAAAAATAAGTTCACTCTCGACGTAATTTCAAGTCTTCTGGTTTTTCTGGTACCTCGTATGTTACATTAAAACGCCAAGTATAGTTAAGGATATTATAGAATAAGTACAACTTTTTATGAAGAGTGACTTTTTTTCGTAAAATGTTAAACAAAAAAGTTTACAAGTATAGTTAGGTCTATCCGATGACACACGGTATATAACATTACCAACTTTTACCTTCACAACACCTAGAAACCAATTGACATGACCTTTGACATTTTAGACATTCACCTACACTCTCTCTCACTAAACTCAGGAATTCTAACTTTAAGAATTGACTTAGGTTTTACCTCGACTTGTGACTCAAACACTTAAAAGGCTCTTAGGAGTATATGTTAACATAGCAACCATCGGTGATGCACCAGTAACTGAGGACGAGTTGCCCTGTAGCTAAACAGGCAATCCGTAAGAATATCGTCCTTGTTACGACTAATATCAAAAACTGACTTTGTTAGCATTCTTTTAAAAGTTTGAACTGCACGCTCTGCTAAACCATCAAACTGGGGAGAATACGGTGGTGAAAAAACAAGTTCAATACCTTTATCTTAACAGTATTGCTTGAACTGTTGACTTGCAAACGATTGGCCATTGTCAGAACAAATGGTTTTAGAAAAGGAAAATCTAGCAAAAATATCATTTAACTTGAATACCATACATAAATAAGAAACATTTTATCCATTTGGAGTATGAATCTATGACTATCAAATAATTTTTAGATTGAAAATAGAGAAAATCTAAATGAATACGCTCCCACAGCGACTTACTAACTGGTGATGACTAATGAAACTTATTTTGATTCGATCTTTGGGCTGACTGACACACATGACAACTTTTAACAAATTTATAAATATCTGCTTGTAAAGTAGGCCACCACACATACGACCTGATAAGCAATTTAGACCTGAATATACCTGGATGATTATGATGAATGGCCTTCAAAATCTCTATCTGCAAAGACTTAGGAACAACCATACGATTTCCATACACTAAACAAGCTTGAGATAACGATAACTCATTTCTGACCTTAAAGTAACGACTTAAATGACTATGAGATTTATTATAAGACCAATTCAAAGACAAAAACTTTATCTTTCTACAAATCAGGACATTCAGCTGATCTTATAGACACAACTTTATAGTTTACTAACGGAGTCGACAAGTAAATAAAATTACATTCCGGAATAGCAACTTGTTCCTTACAAGGCAATCGAGATATAAGATCCACTTGAGGTACATTATAGCTCCCCTCTTATTGACAATAGAGTAATTATACGAAGAAAAAATTACAGCAGATACTACGACAGGAATTGTCAATGCTTGATGATCGCTGTAAATAGTAAACTTTTGACCATATAAATATTTGTAAAACCTCTTTAGAGCAAATATTACTGCTAAACCTTCTTTGTAAAGTTGGGAATAGTTTCTTTGAGCTGATGTTAAAGTGACGGACTCAAATATAACAGGACAATCTACGCCATTGACTTAAATACCCGATACAGCCCCTACCTTATAAGAACTACTATCCACCGTAAGAGATATAAGCTTAGTGGGGTCGAACATCACCAATAAAGTCTTTTGAACTACGATAGGCTTAGCTTTACTTCCTTAGACTAATTCCATTCTACATATTTTCTAAGCAACCTATTCAAAGGTTCAAGTGCATCAGAACACATTGGGATAAAGCCCCGATAATAATTGAGCATAGACAAGACAAGTTGAGTAGTGTCAGTTGGTAAAGGAACAGACTTAATTTTTTCTACCCTAGAAACTGACATTTCTTTACCTACAGCAGAGTAAAGTCTAGGAATTCCAACTAACTGACAAAAAATTCACTTTTGTCTAAGATAATTTTTACATTAACATATATTCTTCAAACTTGACGTAAAGTAGCCATACAGGACGACAAATCTTCTCCCCCTACTAAGACATCATCATAAAAAGATCCACAACGTTTTATTCCTCCTAATATTACATCCACAGCTCCCAAGAAAATAGCTGGTGCTGAGGCATAACTAAATGTTAGGCTTTTGTAACGAAAAAACCCTTAATAGTATTAACCGTTAGAAACGGTACACTTGATTCATCAATTAATAATTGCATGAGAGCATTAGAAAGATTGTAACGTTAACTTTACGTTACGGATATTTGAAGTCAAATAAAACTAGGATCTCGTGGTCCTAGGCCAGCTAAGCTCAGTGGGTTGCTTTAGGTGAAGGTACCCTTCATTATACATACAATAAAACATCCAACAATTTTTATTCAATCTGTATATTGAAACCTCAAGTAAGTGTTTAACATAAATCTGAGCGCTAGAGCCTTTTTAACAAAATACACAAAATATTCAGAAAAGAAATTACTATGAAAATCAAAATTTAAATAAACAAAACTTAAAAAATTACATCAATGAAATTATAATAAGTTAAGAAATTCGGAAAATTCGTACAATGAATTGAATAGGCCATAATGGTCCTATATCATGGTCATCGCAGTCTCCTAATTTAAATGTTTCGATTTTTTTGTTTAGGGTTTTCTGAAGGAAAACGTTTACCAAACAGCTCCAGACAATTTGCAAGACCTGCAAGCACGAATATAATCGACAGTGTACCATTAATTACTTCACAAATGCTTAGAAATGTTCACAACGCAATACCATTGCAAGCAACCGCCTGCCTGGAGAAAAATTTGAACATTTGTTAAACTAAGTTATGCTAAGTTTAATTTTTAAAATCAATTAAGTAGATTTGTTATTTATAAGTTAATTAATTTGTTTTAAATCTTAAATAAATCAAGTGAGGCTTATTTGGTTACTGCATCTTCATAATTATTGTTTGTATGTTCATCCTATGTTGCCAAATTTAAAGTTCTTAAATTGCTTTCTCGAGGAGCAATTACGCATCCAGAAATTTTCTTCGATCAACATTCTCGTCTCAGTTTTACGTGGGGGAAGATAGCTACATGAAGCTGTTCCACCAGTTGTCGAACATCCTGTATATGGGTCTTTTCGTTTTGTGAGAGGTTTGCAGAAAACAAAAGATTTGGATTGTCATAAATATATTAAATTAGAATAGCATAGGTAAAGAATATGAAGATAATAAAATATTCTCGCGTGGTCGGCTAGGTACAATTTATTCTTTCATCATGAAGAGCACTGCAGCACTACTATGAAATTAAATACAATAATTTTATATTATATAACAAAGAATTAATACAAAGAATATAACAGAATAAATGAGAACTACTGCTCTATCTATAGCAATTGCAAAAATTTCCCATTCCTGTTGAATTAATCCTTTTGAATTTGATTTTATCATTGCATTGCCTTCATGTTCTGGCGAATAATCATCATTTACTTCTTCAGTATGTTGTTGGATTGAAGTATAAAACTAAAATATTATAAAGAGAAAAAAATTAAATAACAATGGAACCAGACCCGTGCCCAGAAGTAAATTTAAGACCAGGGAAATTATTAATACTGCCTGTATCCAGAAGCTGTAATACCGCTGAAGCGCTACCAGCAGCAATTACTTGTTTTGCGAACGATCAGTTACTGCTTGCGCGTGGACACGAGCATTATGTTTCGTGGACAACGTTTTACAGGTTTAAAGTGCAGTAGAGTAAAGACTGTTATTTTTGATTAATTCAAATGCATTTCTCTTCCTATAATATGTTGGATTCTTTAAGATTCTCTAAGCCTGCTCTCGTCTCCCTCCTGACTACGGGCCTGAATGTAACAATAATTAAACAGTGCCTACTAAAATTATAATTAACACTAAGTTGTATCTTAAAACTTGCATATACCAAGGTATATTGCCAGAAAAATTGGTTTACTATAACTTAATAGTACTTTAAACTATTAACTCCTAATAGTTACTTGAAATATGGCAAATGTTACTTCTGAACCAGCTCAATTTAGTTACTTTAAAAGTTGTATAAAAATCCGAGAATCTATCAAAATTCATTAATTTTAGACACTTTTTTGGCCTATAAAATTATAAACCAACCCAAATCGGGAACTTTAAGAATCGTTAAAATGGCATAATCAGAGAATATACACATTTTTTATTACCTACATATATACAGGGTGTCTAGATATTATACCAAAAACTCTTGACTATCAGTTTGGCGGATTAAATAGAGACGATTTATCGAAAAAAAGTTAAGTTGAAAGTTTTTAGTTTTCGAGTTACAACGCTTCAAAGTTGATGGAAACAAGTGGTTATTTCTTTACTGTGTCCAAATGGATCAACGAATTTTCTTCAAACTTGGTATGCTATTGGGTACCATTAGGGTGGTCCTTATGCTAAAATATCGTCAAAGTTTACAAATTGTATCAATTGTTTTCATGAACATGCCACTTTTGAAAAGCCACAACTTTTTGTGCGGCTAACATTTTACAGATTTGATGCGAACCTTAGTATTAATTTTATTATAAAGCGATATACTAGCTTCATTTGTTTTAACAAAAATGTGCCGTGTTTTTTACCACCTCGGATTTCTTGTATCAGTAACGTTAACAACGCGGAATTGAGTGGTTTAAAGAATCTCCATTTTCTCGTAAATGGTTAAGTTCACGAAAAAAATTGCAAGAGGACGATTCTTTTATAAACTAAGGTTACTTTTATGTGTTTGCATCAAATTTGTTTTAAAATTTAAACTCATTGTGATTTGCAATGCTTTTGTAAATTTGGATAATGCGTTTTGACCTACATATAAAAAGAAGTGAAAAGCTATTGACTTGGCATTGTATTTGTTTTCATCCGATTTAGCTACTTTCAAGTTGCAGTAGAAAATTTCAAAGCAGAATCGAGACACGTCACTAATTTACAGCCTTGTTTAATTAATTTAAAGAACTTCTTGGAACTTTTGTAGCGCTTGGTTTCTGTCCAAAATGTTTAAGACATCGAAAGCAGCAGTTCGGTTTATTTGAAGTTTGTATTTATTCAAAGGGCAATTCTTAATATTTCTAAGAATCGACTACTTATTTCTTGTTTTTCTTATTGTATCTATTTAATATAAATTTTTATTATGTCGATTTTTTGGTGATTTTTCAGTATTGGGTTTGAGAATTTTTAAATCCAACTGCTGGCAACGCTATGAGATTCTGTTGCAGTCGTAGTCGGGTCTATAAATAACAATTTATAATAGCTCTCTCTCTCTCTCTCTCTCTCTCTCTCTCTCTCTCTCTGTGTGTGTGTGTGTGTGTCTGCTGTCATTTTAATAAATGTTTCAGGTTTGAATGTTTAATTTAACAACGATGTCGATATCACTTGTTTTGTTCTCAGTCACTTTCACTTCAGATGTTGTAACTAACATTACGCAACATGTCATTGGTTCATGAAAAATCGACCACCGTATTAGTTAAGTTTTTAAAATACAATCTTTAAAAGACGTTTTAAGATGTGACAGTATCATAGCCAAAAGTTCTTTAGCAAAATGTGTCCTCTTATGAAAAAAGGTTTGGTGAAATAAGCTGTTTGGCAGATAATCCAAAAATAATTGTGTTTTTCTATGATACTTCAACACTCTGTATTTTCATCGAAACTTTTTTGCTTAGATTGATATGTAGAATCACTCCCGGTATCACCCCAAATATGTTTCGTCTTAAATATAAGAAGTAAACGCTATCCTCAGGTGTGACTTCAAAACGAAATATTAAAATCGATTAAGAGATGAGATGCGAATTTATGAAATTGGGTAATTTTGAAGCAGAGGATTTTCCTGTTAAGATCCACGACATACCTAAACCTAAATAACACATTAATATTAGTTACTGTGTTTAATTAGGAAGGAAACATATTTTATCGTTTACATCATAACAAGTGTTTTTACGAAGTAAATATTGACTTGATTGTATTTTTAATATTTGGCTCAGGTTCATACAGGCTTCGCTAGATAAAAACAAGAATTATTATTGTTGGATCAAGAATCTAAGTCGATTATTAAATGATCAATTGAAGATAAATAGAAGATGTTTAAATAAATTGTGTTGCAAGAAATTAAAATCATTCATACATCAAAATTTAATGATGCAATAACTTAATAATAATGGTAATGAGGTCTGCGTCCCAGAAATGCCTAGAAACAATGTACGATATGAATAAAGTGTAGTAAATGCTTATACTCCAATTAATAAAGTATCAAAGACATGTTTTCTAATCGGTAAAAGTGAGATAGACATATAGTAAAAGCATTTACTCCACTTTATCAATATTAGAAATATTCAAAGAATGCTAAGACATCGAAATATAATTTATTCTGATTTTGAATCAATTTTAAAACCTATTCAAACATGTAAGCCAAGTTATAGGTCATCATATACATATAAAACTTAATATCATATTTTGTCAAAACGCTGTAAGTAGTACTACAGTCAAAACCAAACAGAAAGTTTCAACATCGGCAAATTAAATAAATACTCCTGGAACTAGCTCTGGAGTAAGTTATTCTCTCGATATTACAACTTAATTTTTTGAGATTGCTTGCTATTTTTATTTCATTATAGTAAATGTGCATTTTATCATGTTTTTATGCATGTGTTCATAAATGTTTCTGGGTCCAGTAGGTTGTGAAATAATGCTTGCAGCTGCATTTGTCGCCTTTTGAAAAACAGGATGTGTATTAGAATGCTTGTCACGTTACACGTATCGCATCATTGTTATGATGGCTGCCTAATCTTACGCGTTTTAATAATTAATAAGTTAAAATTAGTTGTTAGTAAAGTACAACTTTAGTCTTGAAAAAGACTTTTTCGTACAATAAGTGTAATTAGAGAGAAGAAATGTGGAACAATACAACAAATTTCAGCACAAGATTAACTAAATTGCTAAATGCAGGACAATGGCATTTGAAATTGACGAATGACAGAAAAAAAATACGTATTAGTTGTTGAAATAAATCAACAAGGCGGCACATTAAAATTAGATTACATAGCCAAACTGGGCTTAGAAATATTTATGAACACTTTGTAGATAAATTCAAAAAGAAAAAAATATAAACTATAATAAATGTGATGCGATCTACAAAAAGGTACCTTTAGTTGGAAAAATCAATTTTGATTTTATTTTATAAATCTAAGGATAGTATATTTAAAAAAAGAACAACCCAATTTATTCAAAATCTAGCAAGATCCAGTGTTTTGAGGATTTGGTTTATAGTAAAATCATAGTTTTGAGAAAAACGAATTTAAAATTGTGCATGTCATTTAATTATTACTTGACACTGTATAGAACAATCATACGTGGAATAGCAAGGCAACAGCGTACAGAGTAAGTCTGTAGCTTAAGATGTTGCCAAAAGTTACTAGAAACATCTGGGACTAAATCTAGAAAGTGATAACTTGACCATGATCCGGTTTTTTTTGCTCTACTGCGACATTTACTTTGCCCACTTAAAGTAGGTGCTTTTTCTATAATATATCTGGAGTAAATGATTTTTGTGTGATCCATTTGTTTGCATAAGGTGTGTGTGTGTGTATGTTGAAAAATATCAAAAGTTATACGTATAGGTATTATTAGACTATATCACTAATGATGCCGCAACCGGTATGACATTGAAATCAAATAAAAAAATAAAAAATAACCTAGATAATTATTGTCTTGTCTATACAGGGATCCAAAGTAAGAGAAGTAGAAAGGGAGTTTTACGGCAGAGAGGGCTTCCGATGAAATTTCAAAAACAGTGGTGGTGGAAAAGCCTGAGAATAACGATGCAAGTTTGTTATTAGTGAAACATTATGTAAACGTAATTAATATACTGATACATAACTTATGTTACAGGTGTAAATTGAAAGCAAATTGTTTCATCTTGGTATCTCAAATTTTAAGAATATTATCACAACGTGCCATTTTATGTATAAGACCTTACTTATTCGTATATTTTTTAATGGTACAAATAAAACACTAGTCACTTCTCAAAGAAGCATCTGTAAGTCAGCCAATCTCATGATGTTGAAACAATTTGCTGAAGTTGAGCTGATACCAAAACAAGACACAATAGTGAATTAGCAGGTAATCGTTGTATAGACTTTTTGGCTACCACACTAACATCTAGTGGCAGTTGATTCTTCAACAACGATTCAAGACCTATCGGGCAGTTCCATGTGATTAACTGCAAGGCTGGGAAGAAATCTTATCAAGCTGATTGTTAAATCCTCTTTTACAGTCAGTTAGCTTTTACATAGTTACAAAACAGTTATTTTCTTTCTTAACGATTTTTAAAGTCTCTAGTCTATAATTTTGTAGAAATGGCTGGAATTGGTAAATTTTGAGCTTTTTACCATCTTTATATGACTTTTAAAGCGCTCAGACTGAACTAGCCCGAAAATAACATCTAGTGTACTAAATTAATATTTATATTATAAGATTTTTAAGAAATTCGCCTAAAAATCAAAAAAAAATCAAGAAATTAGTTTTCATCACTAAAGTGATAAGATGCGTCTTAAACTAAAACCATAAAAGAACCAGATACATTGTTGTGCCGTTTGACAAGACGCGCCGACAGCTGAGATCAATACAAAGAACATTCTCAAAGTACTTTTTTCAAAAAGTATCTGCTTTAAAAACTAATGCCCATAGTTTTTCTTTGACCAGCACGGTGCTTTCCAGATATTAAAAGTGGCCACAATTACTAATATAAATTCGAAGTCTCTTGACTATACAAGCCTTCAAAAGAAGCAATACCTAAGATCAATGCCATAGATTACTTTTGTGCTTATGAATTGTGCTTCATAATTGTTCTGAAATGTTTTTATTGGTATATGGCGTCAACTGTGCTCCTTCCTGAAACTATGCTGCAACATAATTGCTAGCTCCGCATAACTTCAAAATCTATGTTTAATATAATTGTCATCAGTATCTGGTATGTTGATTTTAACAAGGTTATTTTCTTATAATTTCCACATTTTCTTGTTTCTTTTTTTGTTGTATATTAAAGTTACCAGCACTTTACAAGTAAATTTGCATATAAAACTCTTTTCCTCTAGTCATTAATAATTATTTGTTATGCTATCTTCATCTGCTCTTTTGACTTGTCTTATTCTTCCAATTGTTTTGTGTTTTACTTTTTGAAATGTTGGTTCAAAATTCATTTCTCATAATTTTCACTGCTTTGACTTCAGAGTCACTTATTGATTTTATTCTCTCTGGCTCATACTCGATTATACCCGCTCTTTTAATTTTTATTTCGTCGATTACGGGTTTTTGTCTTCGCCGCGTAGGTAAGTATTGGGCGTACACATGTACCTATGTAGTTATGTTCTCCATTTCAATATGTATCTATTTATTCTTCTAATGTTCATAAATGTTTATTGCTGCGAATTGCTTGTTTGTCTATGTTGTTTTTTATCTTCTTCATTTTTTGAATTTATCCACTTCATTCTTGCTTTGTTTGTGTTCTCCAAATTATTTACATTTCCTTTCTTTCTATAAATACTCTACTTCTTCTTTAGATACTCATACTCAACACTTTGTAATGATGTTTCAATATTTGTTTTTCTTGTTTTGATTTGAATTTGTACGTTAAGTTCTGAATTATTTTTGTTTGTATTCCTTTTCACTGCTTTAGTATTTTTCATCAATTGTAAACTCTGGTTTAGGTTTTTTCAAATAACAGTTATTAGGAAATGGTGCGCATCAGCATTTGCTCCATAAGAAGATTACACATCAATTAATGAAGATAATCTACCTATGAAAATCAAAATATCAAAATACTCCTCTTTATCGAATTAATGTTTTTCATCACCAGAAAACGGATGATCGGGAGTGATATCTTATTTTATAACCCGATTGTGTGGGTGAAACAAGACATAATGCGTGATGCATTTATGTTTAATAATTAAACTGGTTCGCCACATCTTCACTCCTGGTCGTTTGTTTGTTGTCTGTTCATCACTATACTCCTCTTTATGTACTTTTCTTCCCCTAACTTCTTCTTCTACTGCTGCTGCTGTTCGAGTTCTTTAGCAATCTTTTGTCTTTCCAGGAATCAACGTGGAGCAAACTTAGTATTAAGTATTATCTCATTTTTATTGTTTGTTCGTATTGCAACACTACTGTTCAGCTTCTAGAAAAACTTGCATTAGATTAATTAATGACGATCTTCTTTTTTGAGGTATCGAGATTCTTCGTCTCTATCGGTCTCTCACTTATTTCTTTTTCAGCCAGTTTCTGATATTCTTCCGCTAAGAATTCATTCAGAGTACATTATCATGTTTCTATTTTATTTTTCCTTTTTTATGTTTTTTTCTTACTTGCATTGAGATCTATGACTAATTTATCTTCTCTTACTTCCTTTTTATTTTTTTCTTTCACGTTTTACAGGTTCTGTGTTTCATGTTTCTTTTAATACGTTTTACTATTTACTCTATAGCCTCGCTCTTTTGCTTGATTCAAGTACATATTATAATACTTTTCCTCCTTCTAATGTTTTCTCTATGTAACTGCTTCGTTTTCTTTTGCTTTTCCGTATTTTTTAAAATTTTCGTATATTAAGTATTACCTCTTTCTATCTACTCTATATTGCCGATTATTTTGCAAGGGTAATTTTCTTTTGTAAATCAACATCAGTAACAATCTAAAAAGTTACTTTATTGAAGCAAACAGGCTGTTAAAACCTTAACTGCATTATCTTTCCCCATTGTTGTTTTCTGTTTCGTTGCAGAATAGACTTTCATTTTGGTTGATACAATAATCATTTGTATTAACCGCAGCTGTTACTATTTCAATTCATATAACTTCACAAAAAAACTCTATTTACTTAGCAGCTTTTGCAATGGTTTTAGAAAAGAATAAAATTATTATAACTCTGTTGAAAAACAACTAAGAAAATCTATTCAGTCCTATATATTTATTGTTAAATTATTAATCTACAATAAATAAATTTACCTCCAGTACATGTTTCTCTAGAAAAAGGAGTTTTCCTAACTTTCCTCGTAGCTGTTCTCTTATAATTCCAGGGAGCGGTTGCTTTTGTTCATTTTTCAATATCAATAAGACAGATATGGAAACTGCCATTGAGATGCTAACCATATACAGGCACGTAATATAAAAAATAACTAAAAAGTAGAAAACGTGTATGATAGAGTTATTTTTTGAATAGTGAACCTAACTTATCCATGGTGTACTATTTCCCATAGCAGGCACTTCTGGCATAAAATAACTAAGAAGCATGACTACTATTAACACCGTACAACAATTTAAAATAATTCTTTGCTTGCTATTACAAGGCAAACAACACTGCATTAGTATCAGACCTATAACAACTAAAAACATATTCACCATGTAAAACTTTAGTTGTGGTAAATAACTTGACAAAAGCAATTACCTATAATAGGGACTACAACAACAGTAACGTAAAGCGACCATTTTCTGATTAAAGTTACCTCAAATTCAACTGTAGAAAATTGATTTGGGCAGCAAATATAAGATTTATTATATACTTTTCCAATCATTTCTACTTTCCAATTACTTATTATATCATATAAATGTTTTCTTTTTGTATTGAAATCTAAATTTAGTTGCATTTGTTTCTTAGAATGTATACGAGATACAAACTTTAGATAGCATTGTTGTGTATCAAATGGCCAACGATAAAGGTCAAATTCGCATAATACTTTGGATCTTAATAGTGCAGCCCACTTAATTGTTCCAAAATTTTTCACATATACCACGGAATTATCATGATGTGTAGTTGTAGTATCACTTCCTGGTACTCTGAAAGATTGTTTTATAATTTTATATTTATTCAAGCTGTTTCAAATCGAACAATCTTACTTGTTATGCAAGATTACTTCAGGTAGCCAGACCTGATGTTCTAACATCCTTACTTGTTTAATACCATTATAATCGTCTGTATCCCACTCTAATTTCGCATCACGCCACTGCTATTAACATAAAATAACTAAAAACCTATTTGATTTGTTTACAACAAGAAGGTGTAAAAGTAGAAATACATTGACTAAGTTTATTGTGTACAGAACCATATATAGACGTTCAACTAGCTTTGCTTTTTTGTTAGATTCAAAGACAGAAAAAGTTTCTGTTAAAAGAATCTTAGAAGTCTCTCGAGCGCCAGATTTGATAAAAGTATTATTACTCTTCTGCTTTCCAAGAATTGCCCCACTTATTTACTAGCTAACTATGATAAAAATGAGCGATCTAAAAGTATGCCAAATAAGTATATCAGGTTGCAAAATCTTTTAAAATGAGGTTGCAAATAGCACAAACAAAATTTAGCTCTAAACTAGCTAAGCATGTTAATACTAAATCAGGATGGTACTATCCTCTCTATAGTATACAGTTCAGGCTGACTATCTTGTGGACTTCGTCTCGCATTCTGTAAGGATATTCAAGCATATTCAGTTGAGGACAAGCAAAACTAAACTGGATAAGACAGAAAGAGAGGAGAAAACAGAAGAACAAATTATGTTCATTAATTTGTTTTTCGAAAGGTTGATAAATAAATCGAGACAGTACGATGAGGATAACTGGTTTGCATTTCCAAATTTAGCACTCATTTTTTAAATATATTCCGAATAACTTTTTATCGACAACTGTGACAATTTTCTGCTGCTGTACTACATACTTTTCCCCTAAATTACTTACTTGCCTAAACCTTGCAGCTGAGTAAGCCGCACGTTGTTTTTTAAATAGTGCCTAATCCACGGAACGACCTTAACACATTTCTTCCAATCAATGCAATTTTCTGAAATATCACAACAGTACTGCAACATACTATGGAAGTATTTAACAATGAAAATGCTCAGACTAGTGCTACTCCAAAAGCAAGAGATAGAGAATTCATTACAAACGTCTGGGTATCACCGTTCCGTTATCAAAACCAAGGTAAATATTGTCGCACTTCTACCAATCGAAGCAGTAGCACGACAAAATCATAAGATCCAATATTGCTATAGTAGATGTTTCAAAGAATTGCACCGAATAGGAATGGAAAAAAAGAGACTCGCCACTTCAGAAACAACCTAAAGCTTCATGTTCTAGAAAACAAAAACAAACAAAAACGGCTACGGACATGCCGGTGCGGATGTGAAAAGGGCCGTTTGAAATGTTCTACTATTTACGCAAGAACTCTACGATAACGACGGAGTTTGAAAAATATCTTTTTTACAAGATCTCGGACAACTATGGTTTCCATTTAAACAAACGTAAGTTTATGTCATAAATCTATCTAGCAATCCATGAACTTTTTTTAAAAATAAAAAAACTGCATCGAACTGAGCTCATAAAACTGTAGCTCTGTAGCTGCAGGAGTTTCCGAAATTCCTATACTAGACATCGAAAAGAACATGTTCTGTATAAGTTTGAAAATTAACAGTGTTGCCATAATTGGTTATTAGAAAAAGATCTTTATATAAAATTCAGTATAAACGTTCTTCTTATATGAAATGATCCCCCTTCAATTACATAATGAAGAATTCCAAAATCAGTTGACGGAGCCTATGAATCGGAGAATAACGAATAATTTTCTACAGCTCACCGAACGAAGATTGCGGCTCGCCTTGCGCAGAAGGGAAACTCAAATAGGAGATGAATGACAGAGACACCGTGTATGAGTATATTACACTGATTTGCTGAAAAGTCAGCGTACAAGTGAATTACCGCAACATCCTATTGAATTTGGTAAAGCGTATCCAAGATCACGCACAAAGGTACGCTAAGCTTGCTGTACTTAACCAATTCTTCATAGTGAAAGAAAAGATCTCCATGAGCATACAATATAAATTAAGCTTTAAAAAGTTCTTTTCGATAATTATTGTTCAGGTAAGTTGTAAGATTTTTAGAGTTTCTTACCAGGTTTAACCTTGATGAAATAATAACTGTAGAATTTCGTTCATACGTTTGTAAATATCTTAAGTGAATATAAAGAATCACTTTTGTTACTGTCGCATTAATATTGTCCGAATTCTTTGGGTTTGTGAATTTATCATAACCTGTTAAAAGATGTTCTCTTAATCTATCCACATCCGTTTCGTTCCATAGTGGCTTCGATCTGTTCGCTTAAAAAAGTTAAAGCTCTTTAAAAATGTATTATTTAAAAATAATCTTCTTACGCTTTGTTGGAACACCTAAATCTATATTATTGGCCTCTTCAGAACATTTATGGAATTTGTTTATACACAGAATACTAATGACAAAAATTAGAAAATGTTTCATTTCGATATGCTGTTTATATGTTGTTGCAGCATGCAATTACTACGGTCCAAACCGTCCGACTTAACAATCAACAAATTAAGCGTAATGCCTGACTAATAGAATAATGTCACCATTTATTCAAGAAAATCAGTAGCGTCGCCAAAGATGAACTTTCAACTAACATTATTTTCTTAAGATTCTTCTTATAATCCTTGTACGATCAAATTTTGTATAACTTTAAAAAACTTGCAAGCGTTCTATATTTTTTAATCCATATATGGTGATTCCTCCACGGACAATCAACATCTGTTGATACTTCTATTTAAAAGTATGTAGAGTTGTTTACCGTACTGCAAAATACAGTCTTTTCTGCCGAGTTCTGTTACATAATCCAGTGGCGTAAAAAAAAGACGAAAAAGCTCGCAAAGCCCCACGAAGATGAAATAGAAATACCAATCTAACTAAAAATAATTTGAATAAACAGATTTTTTACTTCGTTTTACTTTTCACAATTGTTATCACGCTTATTTATTGAAATCTATCAAAATATAGGTGTTTATTGTACAATTTGCCGTCATTTTTGCATTTATTGCACATTTTCGTTAACATAGAAGATTCTCCCATTCTTGAGGGTAAGAACTGTTGCAAGTTGTATCCGTCCCCACATCTGTGTGATTTTTGCCATCCTATTATTTAAACACAATACAAATTGCTTAATGGTTTTAGCAAGTTACTTAATATTATACACAGTCCGCTAAAAAGTCTGCACCATATGGAAAAAAATTTTATTGAATGACTTATGGAAAATTTGTTTCCGGCATCAGGTTTTGCCTGCTTCAAAACCAAAAATGACCTAATCAAAAGTAATCATGTGGTCTCCTTTACCAGTCAAATTTGACATCTTTAGAAAAAATGTCCGAAAATGGACTTATTTGGCGGAATTTTGAATAAGGAAGAGAAGATTATTTAGACCGTAAAATGAGTATTGTGCAATATGCATCTAATCAATAAGTGTTTTGAATTAGATTGGATCGACTTTCATTGATTAACAAATAAGGAAAAGCAAAATAGAGGGCAAAATATAAAAGTCGTGGTAGGCCTTTGAAAATTTGCATACAGGAACATAGAAAATTGCAAAGGAAACATTTTTTCTCATGACTTTTTTAAAATTCGGTCAAATAAGTCCATTTTTCGGACATTTTTTCTCAACATGTCAAATTTGAGAGGTAATGGAGATCGCATGATTACTTTTGATTAGGTTATTTTTGGTTCTGGAGCAAGCAAAACCTGATGCCAAAAACAGATTTTCCATAAGTCATTCAATAAAAATTTTTCCCATATGGTGCAGCCTTTTTGGCGAACACTGTATAAACTGTAAAGATTTCTTATTCCCTGTTCATCTTTTAGAAGATCGTTTTTTAGAGACATACCAAATGAAAATAAAACCAATTAAAAAAAATTTTGTTTAAAAAGTTAAACAAAAAAATCTTTTTATTTATAAAAATTAGAGGTGAATCCGTAAATATTTCAGTTGTATATTAGCAAACAAAGGCAACAGACATCAAGTTCCGCAAATTGCCATTAACGTTGTTACTTGTTAGTTATTACAGATCACAAGAATACAAAATTGTAAATAATAAAAAAACATCATTAGTACTAAGGAATCTCAGAATTGGGCTTGCGAGGGAATCTTGGATCTGATATCCCAATATTCAGTATCAGTATCGTATACTTGAAAACTTTAGATAACATGAGTATGACTTAATACACATACCAAAAATTAGATGTGTTTAATCACTAAAAGAAGACACCAAACACCTTATAACCGACTCTTGAACGGTACTGTTGTACTCATAGTCAAATTACACAGTGTATAGCGCTAAACGAGTGTAAGCATAAGGAGTTACCATATAATAATACATCCGTTTGACATTACACGCATCGTGTAATTTGACCTGCAGCAGTTCAGTTTAATTAATATTTATACAGGGTGTTAGTAAACTAATTGTACTCCGTGAAACAAGTGATAGGAAAAGTCATTTGAAATGGAAAATTCTAGTAAAAATTGTTTCTATCTTGCTCCGTTTTCGAGAAAATGTAAAAAACAGCTAGCACTATCTGGCAAAGGTGTCGCACTAAAACCTTGATTATAGCCTTTTGCAAATTTATTTTAGACATTCCCTAATAAATCACTAGAAAGTTGAGTTCAATTTCCTAAGAAGATGAATCCTTTGTCATAAAACCATAAATAATCTTCTGTTTGTTGTACTTACTTAAAAGGGGTGTAGGTTGTTACTTCTTTAAGCAACAGAACGGTATTGTACAAATCGTTTAAAACTAGACTCTTGTAATGTAAATTTACGTAAAATGTGGTTTTTGTTTAATGCTGGTTTTTAGGGAATAATTGAAAAAAGTTACTTGTAGCTAGTTTGATGTTAGGATTTGCTGGAAACCATCATTCAACAAAATTTTACACATTAATAATACAGTGTAAATTGAAATACTTGGACAAAAAGGGGATTATTGTGATTACCGAAAAATGTCTATTGGAAAACAATACAAGCTTAATTGCTGTTTGGATTGCTTATGATTTTATTTTGTGCTAATATCGAAAGTCTGAATAATTCTTTGACTTTAAGGAGTACGTGTTTTTTTTAGAAAAACGGGATTTGTTAAAAAATACCTACACTCATCTTCGCATGTCAAGGTATTCCTTGATTAAAAATTATCTAAATTATTAGCATTGCAAAAAGATGTTAGAAAAGTAATAGTAAGGGTGTAATAAGCGTCTATTGGGCACTAAAAGAAACTAAACCTGAAATGATTGCAATCACATGGCTGGTTGCAAAAGCTTGTTTGTTGCTCTAAATTCAGATGTTTTGAATTTTAGCGTATTTTCTGTACAAAGAATTTGTTCTTTTTTCCGGTTTAAATTAGTACCGTTGTACGTAAACTTCCTAGGGGGTGCAGTTAAAGCTTAAAAGCAGAACAAAGATGGGTTTACTTCTTTGACCAAGATAAAAGAAAATAGCTGACGGTAAAAGGAACAAACCACCCGCAATTTACTGGAATGTCTGGCTTGACTAGGGTTAAAGAAAGAGAAAGTGTGAAAGGGAAATTTCCTTTTCAACTAATGCAGAGTTGCCAATTCTCTTAGTAATTTCATTCATGCATTTTTTATAATGCATTTTGTTCTTTTGTGGCTAAACTAATAAATTTACAAAAAATTTTACAATACTTTTTTATTATGCTGGATGAGACCAATCTTCTGAACAAATCTTAAAGTGGAATCTACATTAATTATTGAATAATAACTTATGAAAGTCTGGAACTTTATTAATCATTTCTGGGAAAACCGTTGAGATTTGACCATGGATGTATGAGACTTTTCTGTTTGTATTGATGTCCCCTACTACCAGTTTCCCGGACTACTATTAGTTCACTAGTACCCTGTACACGAAACACTCTAGTTTTACGGTGTATGCCGACATTTACGACACTAAAAACTGAGCATAGTGATATGACATTTACCTTAGGTGGGTATTCCAACAAAAACTTTAAAACAAAAACACGTAATGCTTAGTTATAGATTTGTAAATCATTATGGAAGTTTTAAAGAGTGCCACCTCAAGAACAATACAAAAGCAGAAGATGCACCCAATTGTCATGGTTCTACGCAGTGGCAACTCAAGTAAGGAAGAGAGAAAATACTGAAAGCTATAAAGTGTTTATTTCAGTAGAAGCTGAAAACTAGCCGTTATAGTTGCCAAAAGACAAGACTTCCACGTATCATCTTACGTATAGAAAAAAGCCTACTTGTATAATATCACAATGAAAAGAAAAACAGAAAAGAGTCAGTTCCGTTGATCGTTTACATTTTTATACTTTATCCTGTTCGGTATCAATTCGCAATTATAACAAGTATAGTGTTAAAGGTTTATACAGTATAGTCTGTTTCAATATTAAATAATTCAGAGTAGGCTTTTACATGATATTTTTGCAATAGTATACTGCGAAGTTTTGTTGAAAGTTACTAAATAAATACTTTTAAGTTAAAGATTTGTTATTTGTGTCATCATTTTAAGTAAACATGAGTTGTCAATGGACGTAGTGGTCTTTGTGCTTTTAAGTTATAAATTTGAATTTGTTATATGTTTGTTATAGGTACACAGCGGAAATAAAGTAAAGTTTTGACAAAAACGTGTATTTATTTTTAATATTTATTTTTACTTAGTTTATTATAATTTATTTCCAGAATTTATTTACACTGAATTATTTATTTAATTATGTACAGAAGAATTTATTTATCACTAATTAACATTTATTTCGTTCGTAGCTACTAGCTGCTTGACTGTAGAACTGCCTTCTGCTCGGTCAACGCAGCCTTATATTCGTTTCCGCGTGGTTCTTGGTGAGCCCAGAAAGTTGGCGTTCCTTCTGGAACATTCGACGGTAGAAGATTCTGGATAGTTCGAGATTTCTCCGGCACATTCGACCAGCTTGTTCGAGACTGTTCGGAACTTTTTCTAGAATATTCGAGTATATGGGTCTCACTACACCACCCTTATAACTTTTCTTATTATTTATTATCGAATTGATTTCAAATTTTTATTAGTTATACAACTTTCGAAAAGTAATGTTATCATACTGTTAAAGCAATCTTATCTTGCAACACCAGCTTACTGCAATTAGAAACAGCATCATCTTCTCTTAAAATTATTCCGAGTTCCATTTCGGTGCAAATGCTATACAAACCTACAAATAATTACCTTTACAATTCCATTTTTACCCACTAATATAATATTTTAAATTTTATGAACAAAATGTTTGTCACCTCCGTGTTAGTAAGTGTTTTCTCCTTTTATGCGACCTTCTTTTAGCATTTTTGAGCAATATAGTGGATACAGTGTAGGAAATAGAACTGGTGGCGTAAGAGCTTTATCATAGTTATCATAGCGACTAGGCGTTGCACAGTGAAGAATAACACAACTGAAACTTACTTTAAACGCACTACGCACCACCCGGTTCACCACACGAAGGCGCCTTAAGAAATTCTGCAATGGGCGTACGTTAAAATACGCTAGGGCCAGCCCTGGTCCAAAGATTCTTTTGCGTCTCATAAGACATGACGTAATTCTCAATTTCGAACTAATAAGGTTAGTGTCCACTAGTGTTTAGAGTAGATTCCCAGCGTTTTTCCTAAAATTTCCAGCGTTTTTCCAATAATATTGAGACATTTATTAATAACATTATTAAAACCCATATCTGTAGGTTTCTAAATTTGATTCACAACTTAACAATCTGGTAAATTCTAAACTAATTTTTGTACGATCAGGCTACTGCCAAAAATTGCCCAAAGTTTTCTACGTTTAATTTTGAACTAATAATCTGTTAATTGGTTATTTAGTGCCTACAACATTCAGAGTAGATTTCCAGAGGTTTTCTCAAAAACCCATATCTGTAAATGCCTAAATACGATTTGCAACTATAGTTTGTAAATTCTAGACGTACCTTTTGTACAGCCAGCGTAATACCACGAATTATCTAAAGCAGAATCGACGCATGAATGTGCAAATGGGGTAACGCACTACGTGCCACCCTGTTTAACACATGAAGATGATTTTACCCGTCTAAACAAGACCGAATTTTTAATTTTAATTTGTCATGTCTACACATAGTACTATAAATAGCATACAGCGTGTGTAAAGCAAGAATAATTTTAAATAGACGCTTGATGGTCAACAAAGAAAAAATAAAGAATGGGGAACGAACTTTAGGAATTATAAATACCAAAATAAATTGACATTTTTATAGATTTTTGTATTAATTTTGTCTTCATAATAAAGATTTAATTAAAGGATAATCCGTAACTTATTCAATCGTTAAATAGCTTGATATTCTTGTTTTAACAATGTACTAAAAAAAGTGAAATTTCCATCAACTTTCCGGATTTTTTACAGGAACAAGCGATTTAATTTAGAAAACCAAGGATCTTGCTAACACAACCTACTTACATATAAAAAAGTTTGACTCTTATACTGGATGTTAAAAAAAACGTTTAAATATTTAAGGGGCATATAGAACGACCAAAAATAAGTAAAAGGGTCCTAATAAACATAGGTCTGCAAATCAACCGTTTTAGAGATAAGAGCAATTTTCGTTTTTGTAAATTTTGGTAGTTTTAGCGTTTGACGCTACTGAACACGATCATCACAAAAGATGTTCGATAAATTCTCCTTCCATTTCGAAACAGGATCTACATCTTCTCAAAAAGGAACTCCGCACCCTTTCTCAAAAGCCCGGTTGTGCATGAATTGTTTGACAACATTGTTCAATTCGCTGTTGCAATTCAGCAAGATTATTTACAGGCGTTGCGTACACTAAACTTTTCAAGTGACTCCAAATACAAAAGTCTAAGGGAGTTAGGTCGGGAGGCTATGGAATGGAATATCTCACCCTATCCATCTCCTATGAAATATTTCGTTTAGGTGCTCCCTAACAGAAAGCGTAAAATTTGGTAGTGCCCCATCTTGCATAAACCATAAACATCCAATCTCTGATTTAGAGAGACATCTTCCAAAAGTTTTTATCTCGAAATCAGCGTATGCATAGCACTAAACTGATAATGAAAGTTGTGGCTTTCTTCCACTTTCAAAAACGAAAATCGCTTTTATCTCGAAAACGGTTGATTTGCGGACTCATGTTTATTAAGACTTTTTTACTTGTTCTTGGTCGTTCTATATGCTCCTTAAATATTTTAAACTTTTTTTAACACCCTGTATAAAGTAGTAAGTACCTGCTGCTGTTATTTGATCGCAAAGAAGTCTATTGAAAATGAAACGGGTATGTTCATCTTAGAAAATTCTGTCATTGTGGTGTGTCAATCGGAGAACCTACCCACCGGCTTTCGGACCCATAAAACACCTGACCTACTCGATTTCTTTGTACTTAAAAAATCGGCACAAATTGAAGCAAATTGAAACCTATCCTCTGGTCATACACCTATCATTACAACATTTAGCACTCATGCGTATAATTTACAAGCCTAAACACTTAGGCCGGGTTGCACAAAGCTTTGTTAAATGCTTGATCGATTAATAAACCACTTGACCAATTGATTAACCAATCAGAAGTAGTGAAATATTCAGACTTATCCAATCAGATCTGCTAATCAACTGATCAACTTGATCAAAACACCTGGTTTTGATTCGATCGCTGGGCACATACTGAAAGAATTACGAAGAAAAGTAGTAGTACTTTCGACAACAATCTGTAATAGCTTGCTAAGACTTGCCTACTTTCCAATAATGTGAAAATTTGCCTAAATAGTTATGGATTCACAACTCTGGTAAACTTCCAAATAGAATCACATCGTGCAGGCCCATAAGCCTCCTACCCAATACGTCCAGAATTTTTAAAAGATTCTTTCTTAAAAGAATTCAAATAGATGCTGATATCAACTAATTGATCCCAACACATCAATTTGGCTTCTGTAAAAATCACTCAATCACGCGACAATGCCATACCTGATTTTCACTGCTGACACACCAACTAGAAACGACACCATCATTGCCACGTTCGCAGATGATACTATTGCTATCACAGCAAGCAACGAGGACACCCCCAAGCTGCATCCCAAAACCTCCAAAATACCTTAATCAACTCAACGCCTGGCTTAGCGGCGAGCGTGTAAAAGTCAACGAGACCAAGTGAGCGCAAGTAACATTCACAAACCGAAGAACTGACTGCCCATATTTAACAATAAATAGAGCACAATTACCAGTCAAAAACAAAGTAAAATATCTCGGCCTAATATGTACTTGATCAAAAATTAACATGGAGATCACACATAACAGCAAAGAAGACCCAAATTAACCACAAGCTACGACAAATGAACTGGCTTATCAGACGAAAATCTAAGCTGACCACTGAAAACAAACTGCTTTTGTATAAAGCTATTCTTAAGCCCATATGGACTTACAGTGTCAAATCTGGAGCTGTGCCAAGCCGTCAAACATGAAAATCGTACAAAGAGTACAATCTAAAATACTAAGAATGGTATTCAATGCCACATTAGCAACAAAACCCTCTATGAAGACTCAGGTATACCATATGTAGAAGATTAATTCAATAGACTTACTAACAATTACCTACACAACCTTCCATGATACCCCAAAGCAAAAAGTGAGTTACCCGCGCATCCCCCCAGTGGCTGGGAAACGTCTGCGCCGACAATGGCCAACAGTGTTAGACTAAATGACAAGACAATAACAAGTATTACTTATCTTTGGAGAACTGTCACTGGTCAGCATCTTCTCTCAGTGTATACGTTCAAACAATTTACTTACCGCTACCTCAAAGCAAATAATATAAATAAATAAAGTAAAAATAAATATCCTAGAAAAAATATATTTGTATAAATAAATAAACGGTTTGGGGCGGTCCCCGCGTGGGCGAAGCCTGAGACAACGAAGACAATGTCCGAGCCGTCGTAGTTTCGATACCCTAAACGTTGCCGCGTTCGAAGATCGCGCGCGACGCATCCGTGAACCTGAGCTGGCCCGATCGGCGACCGCCGGAGGCCGTCGCATCTTTGTTAGTCCGTGAAGCTTGAAAAGCCGGAGTCCTGAAGACGCAACGAGGCGAGCGGAACCGGGATAGCAGACGTCCGCCCGGAGCACCTCTAGTTGTTTAATAGGTATTATAATTTGTATAAATATACAGGGTGATCATTTTAAAACTTTCCACCTTGAATAACTCTTTAATTAGTAAAATTATCGAAAATCGCTGAAACGCTTCAAGTTTGTTTTGGAGGGGGACATTTAATAACCTACTCTAGTCAGTTGGAAAACTTTCACCCTCCCTCCCAAACTTTTAAATGGCACTACCCCATGTGTGTAATATTATTTTAAAGGGTATCAAATTCTCAATCTTTTACATTAAAGAAAATAAGAATTGGCCTAGCCGTTCGTGAATTGTATTTAATTCAATCAATACGTTTCTATCTCTAGTTCACGAACGGTTGGGTTGATTTTAATTTTTTTTTTATGAAAATCCTATACCCTTTAAAATGATATATCACATATGGGGTAGTGCCGTTTAAAATTTTGGGAAACTTTCACCCTCTTCCCAACCACTCCCACCCGAAAATTTTAAACGGCACTACCCCGTGTGTGATATATCGTTTTAAAGGGTATAAAACTCTTAATCTTTTACCTTAATGAAAATCAAAATCGGCCCAGCCGTTCGTGAACTAGACACAGAAATGTATTGATTAAATTAAATACATTTTTATCCCTAGTTCACGAACGGCTGGGCCGATTTTGATGTTCTTTGATGTAAAAGATTGAGAATCTTATGCCCTTTAAAATTATATATCACAAATGGGGTAATGCCATTTAAAACCTTGGGGATGGGATGTTTGGGGGAGGGTGAAAGTTTCCCAACTGACTAGAGTAGGTTATTAAATGTCCCCCTCCAAGACAAACTCGAAGCGTTTCAGCAATTTTTGATAATTTTACTAATTAAAGAGTTATTCAAGGTGGGAAGTTTTAAAATGATCACCCTGTATATGTCATATATAACATATATAAAATTTTTCAATGGTTTTATTGCGTTTTAGCTCCTGCAAGTTATGTTGAAAATTTGTTACATACATATGTAATTATATCATTATTAATGTGTAGTTTGTTATTTTATTTTATCAAATTGATCGCTAATTTTTAATCACATACGTGTTCATTGTTAATTGTTATTGTTTGAACAGACCTATCTTACTGGAATACTACTGTGAACTTTCACAGCTCAATTATCAGCATTCCTTCCGAGATATTACTTAAAACTCTGCTTAAAGCAAAGCTTAATATTGAATGTGTAAATAGCACATTATACTTTCACACTTCCCGAAATATAGTATGTAGTTTTCCTAGTGATATTAAAACATACCTACCTATATAAAGTGGTAGCCAGTAAGATACGGCCGGTTACTAATACTCACTTTTTTACACTTACTCCCGCTCTTACTCTTTTTTTACTCAGGCTTAGATTTGGTCATCAGTCGCTTTTCGAGTACTCAAGTGAATTTATATTTATTGTGATTGGTTTTATTTTAATAAATGTAATAAAAACGTGGTTGATCTTTAAATTCAAAAAGCATCATGCTCAAGCTTCACTGGGAACACGACAGTTATTAGTAAATATTCCCCTGTGGGTTTTATAATACGCATCTTTTAGAGCTTCAAGTTAATGCTTAAAATTAATATGCCTTCTTCACTAAAACTTTCTGGAAGTTAATTGATAGTAAAGTCTAAAGATTAGGGTTAATTAAAAAATGTTCAACCTTTTGGACCAATTCAATAATTATTAACTTAAGTCTTAACTGTATTCATTCCTTGAAAAGGATGCACACACATATGTAACTTTCATGTCTAAATTTTATTTAAAAACTGAAAATAACAATTTCGGGTGCCGCTTAGGTAAAGATTCAATGAAGCGGAACTAATTGCGATAGGCACCCTGCAGAGAACCTGCCTTGGCTTGAATTGCTTGAAAGTAATGGTGATGTAGAATGGGTTGCCTATGCAACTGGCACTATATCTGTCCATTCTCTTTTTTGGGACGCTGTACCTATTAAAGGACAAGGAGTTCATTAATCTTAAACATGAACTTCCGAGATCAAATCATGCTGAAGATTCGCTGATCACGGTAATATGCGAAATATCTAACAATTATTGTAATACATTTGACTTATTTAATCACAGCCTTTTATGTTTAGTTGACTTTTTCAATTCATTTGACTAATACGGTAGAATATTAATTTTAGTACCTCATTTACTATAAACTTTTTCTTGGACCAATATTTATTAGTTAATGACTATACATTGTTATTTTATTTTGTTGCTTTTACTTGCATTTTTACCTGCACATTTACACTAATTTTTATTTTTATTCATTTTATGATTTACAGTTTATATTTTTACTAGGTATGTTTATATTGTTACAATTTTTATCTATTTTCAGCTTTTATCGTATGCTATGCAGACTGCTATTAATTATTGTATAAAATATTGCTTTCACTAATGCCATAAACTTACTACCTGTTCAAAAAAGCTTCACTTTACACTCATTTTATACCAGGATAATGCACCATATAGATTTCAATAGTAAATTCTTAATGTCCAATTGTTTGTCTTCTAATTATTTTAGAGCAAAAATGTAAATAAATTTTTTTGAGAGAATGAAATACTGCATCTGTCAATGCCTATTTTTACAACAATCAGATATGCACTGGAATCATTGTTACAAAACAGCAATATCTCATTAAGCTGATTCCAATGCATATCTGGCTGTTATAAAACTAGACATTTTAATTTATCAATTTTTTTAGTTTTAGAAAAGGAAAATAAGAAGCAGCAAGATATACAGATGCAATATTTTTTCTCTACAAAAAACCTATTTATACTTTTGCTCTAAAATAATTATGGGGCAAATAATTGGACAATAGAAATTAACTATTGAAATCTGTATGGGACGACAAAGATTCTTTATCATGTTCACACAACACTAGCTTTCATCGCTTTCCTGTGAGAGGGATAGAAACCTACAAAAAAATTAAAATTTATAATGCTACAAATTTTAAATATAAATATAGTTTATTGATTATAATCAATCAAAATATTGTATGATATTATTACATAATAATAGATAATAAAAAGTGGTATATGTTAAGATATTTCTGTTTAAATTGTGTGTTTAACTTTCTTATTGCACAATATATTTCTTATTAGAGCAAAAGTTATATTTTTTTTATTGTTATATAATACATTTTTTTCTTATATGCTAGTTTTATAAGATAAATACTTATGTTAATACTGAAAGCTCTTATAAAAGTTTGTATAAATAAAATATCACACTAATAAATCACTAATAAACAAAACAAATCTTACGACTAAGAATGTAGTAGTAGCCAGTAGGTATAGTGAGGTCTGTTAATTTGAAAGAATTTATACTTATAAGTACTACGCACAATAACTGAGATTATGTATCGTGTGGACTAGTTATGAAACTAGAATCTAGAGACCAATACTATATCACAGCAACATCTCAATACATCAAAGAGGTACGGAGGCAAGGTGGCAGAAAGAAAAATAATAGCTATGTGCTAAATGTTGCTGTAATACGATTGGTTATCAGATGGTTTCAGATATAAATAAGTTTATTAATTGCCATATACAGAAGTTGCACAGAATATTAAACTGATTGAGCAGGTAATAATAACAGAGATTTTGCCGTCTTTAACGAATATGATCTTTATGAAGTTCGCTGATTCTAGAAATATCACGGATGATGTTTTTATTAGTAAATTCTTTACAAAAATGAAACAAATCAAATCTGTAATATCAAATAATTCTTAAATTCCTTCTAATAATGGAATTTCTATTTCAGCTTAATATTATGAAACTTCTTATTAACTTGAGTAATTTAATAACAAAGCAAATAAATGTAATGCTATTTCTGGGTTCCGCAAATAAATCAACAGATATTTGATACATTCAGGGCATAAACATCTAAATGGTAAAAAGAAATAATATTAGTAGTTGTAATAGTTAACAGTAACAAAAGCATTTTTATTGTTTACTACAACAGAAATATCATAAGAACATGTTTTAAAATTGTCAGAAATGAGTTATTAAAATACAAATTATGTAATATGCTAGTCTCACAAGCTATAGACCATAAGCAAAAACAAGATTAGCAAAAGTAACAATAAACATTTAAAGACTAGTCAAATGTTAATTTTAATGGACTTAAATATTATACTTTTTCTGTTCAGTTATTACTTATAAATTTTAACATAAACACTACCTTTTTAAATGTATATTGCTTACATCAGGTAACATTTGTAGTCCTTCAACCAATGCCATGTCGAAAAAAGCTGATTTAATGGAAGATTAGCTCTTGGGTAATATCTGAGAGTTTAGTTGGTAATTATCAGCATATAACATTGTGTGATATCTCTCATTTTAGTAGATATTTAACATTGTAAACCGTCATGGAATTATGTAAATATCGAGAGCTGTTTTGTATAACTGCACACAGTTTGTTTTAAATTTATAATGTGTAATTTCTCGTTTAATAGGGAGTTTTTGCATAACATATGTTAAATAAACAGTAACATGATTGCATAGCAACCAGCTATCTGATTGGTTGTTACAGGGGATAACATAATCGTACTTTAAAAAACAGTTTGCAAAAACTCTAATATCTCATTAAAAATTAAAAAGAAAATACTTTTAAAATCAACCAGAACATTAATTTTTAACTATACCACAAAGTAACAATCGACTTAATAAGTTTTGAGTTCTAGCAGTACACTAGCAGCCAGAAAAAATGGAATAAGTCATATTACGTGGAAATACAAATTGTCCCTTTTCTTGTGGCTGCCACTTTACGTACAACAATTTTTTTTATTTAAGCAAGGTTTCAATGTGCTTCTTGAATTTGTGGAAAACAAAGATAGGAAATAAAGATTTTTAATAACACCAACAATAAAAATAACAATAACATCACAAAAAAGATTAACAGAAAAACATTTTACATAAATAATTTGAATAATTAAATAACTTAAAAATACATTAAATATTTAGATTATCATGTATCACATGTAAAACCTAAATAACATTACAAAGGTAGTATTAGATTTACAGTTATATCTTATAAGTACGTAGTGTGTACCTACTTATTTAAAATGCAATTTATAACATTAACAAATCAAATAATAATATTAAGTTCAAATTTGCATTAAAATAAAAAATAGAAAATAGTTTCTAAAAATATTGTCATGGTTAAATTCTTTTTTAGAGATTTATGTATAGAAAACAATAAAAAATTCCTTACACTTACATTAATATTGAAAAAAACTTGAAAACATTTATAATTCAAGTCGCTTAAGAAAAAAAGGCTAGATTAATCCAAGTACTGTTTGAAATTAAGGAAACTTACAACTTTTATGGCATGATTGTTTAAAACATATAGTTATTAACAATACAAGTTTGATATATGAACATCATAATGAAACAAATGTGACAGTTGCAAAACAAGGCAACAGGCCAAGTTTTGCAATTATAATGTCATACCAAATGTGTCATTCAAGATTCAAAATGCTGATGAAATGTGATCTTTTATATTTAACCTAAATACGTCAAAAATTTAAAATAATAATTCAAATATAAACAAATGACTGCTCACCCATTGCTATGGTAAGTACATTTGTTAATGTTTTGTTTTAAACATTTGTGCACATTTTAGATTATTTACAAATTGCATTTATCTAAAAATCTCCAAAGAGGTTGGGTTTTGGGTAATAGTAACAAAATGGGTGAATCCGATTCGGAGAGTTTCATTGAATACTGAAGCAACTGTAGAAAGCACAGTGGCCTCAGTTCACCAGAGAAATAGAGAGGTGTATACGAGTAAATCTATGCAATACTGCAGGAATGATTGAGGATTAAAAATATTCATCTTGAGAAAAGAAAATATTGCTAAATTTTTGCAAGAAGTAGACGAAAACATTTATTTAATAATAAAGGTTGCATTGATTGTGGAAGTTTCTGGCGCTTGCAGGCACAATGAATTAACAAATTGCAGTGCATCAATATCTTTATACCAAATACTAAAACTAAAATTGCATGAGAATTTGTTGTTACAAGTACAAATATTGAGGAATAGATAAGGTGGAAATAGTTGCAAATAATTGAGGCTCTAAATAATGCCACTGTCAAGTTGACAATGTCATCATATCACATGATGATGGTTATGTATATAAACTGTCTATTATATCAAAAGTGTGTTTAAGAAGAAATTGCATTTTTAGAAAATTAACATATAAAAAGATATTTTTGCATTCAGGAGCAGTGAGCCCGATGACATGATACTGATGAAAAGACTTCTGATTGGTTGACATGTGAAAAACTGTCACCTGTCAACCAATCAGGAGTATTTTCATTGGCAGCACGTCACCATGCCAAAGCCACAGTGACAAACTAACTGGATGTTTAGGAACATTTAGTCTGAAAAATAGAAAAAAAATTAACTTTATGTAGCACTTTGGCCTAACAACTTCGATCAATTTTTATGGCATATACGAAGATGGTAGAAGCATTAAACAGCCAGTCGGTATTAATACTTTTGGGAATATTCCAAAGATTATTGCATTATTCTTAAATCTTTCAAATCTTGTGCAATATACTGGCCACTGTTTTTGAAGGTCATCTGCACTATTGCTTGCGAACTTAGAAGGAGATCTACTGACTGTTAAAAGACATAACGGTTGACACTCCAGTGCAATGGCCAAAAGCTGCATAGAAGATTATGTGGAAAATAAGAAGAAAATTCTGCATACCTGCAACACTGGTTCTGGCCCTTCAACAAGTTCGAACAATCAAGCAGTCAATTTTGTTTCTAGAAATTTATCTGAAATGTTATCTTCTGGTATTAATGTGATAAATTGCAAAAAGTCTTTGTATTGATTAATAAAAAAATAAATATTTTCTGATCAAATTTCTACTGTATTTGTTTCTAAAAAAAGCATTCGATTATAAATCCATAATGATAATCATCTCATTATGAAGTTCATAATGACAATCACATTAATGCCAGTAAGTAGGCCATAGCGTACCATCATAGATAACAAAATTAAATATTTCAATCAGTAACAAAATAAAAATCAAACAGCTTATAATTATAAATAATAATAATAATCACCTCTATTCAAGATTAGAGTAATTTAAAATTTACTAAATATCCTACATCACTGCCAAAGAAAGTAATATGTTTAAATAACCACACCACAAAAGCTGATGCTGTCATGGACTACATTTCAAACTTTAAAAGGTAAATGCAAGGTATTTCAGAAACTAGAATAATTAAAAAAGAGCTGAATAAATGTTACTAATCTACTTTTTCCTGCTGAGTTCATTGGTGCAATCAGAATTCATATATCTTCTTTTATTTTTAAGTTGTAAATGATAATAACTTTTCATATGGTATCTAATGTCCAGAATAAAGTAACTACTTTAGATTTTTTGCTTTAGTCAATTGTTTTCAAGTTATAACAGTCCCCCAACAAGTTTTTTCCATTTTTCTTAAATAACTTGAAACTTGAAAAAATCAATTTTCATATCTAATTCAAAACAAAAGAAAATACAGTGAAACCTC
The DNA here is from genome assembly GCA_011009095.1 of Ignelater luminosus. Lineage (NCBI taxonomy): Eukaryota > Metazoa > Arthropoda > Insecta > Coleoptera > Elateridae > Ignelater > Ignelater luminosus. The sequence goes on from VTPC01089973.1 coordinate 401,503, forward strand.
CATTAACTCAAAATCCAAGGGGCACGATTATTAGTTTGAGTTATAGAAAATATGAGTTATGGAATATTATGTGCAATTAATATACGAAGTGCAAGGGGACGCAATAAATTTTGAGTTGAAGAGAAATTCGAGTTACAGAAGTTCGACTTATGGGAGTTCCACATATAAATTCTGATTGCTCCAATGAACTCGGCAAGAAAAAGCAAATCAGTAATGTGTAGTCAGTATTTTTCTAACTATTCTAGTTTCTAAGATAACCAGCATTTACCTTTAATTTGGATCACCTATACAGGTCAGCAGAGTATGTAGATTTCTAAATTTGTCAAAAGGTTTTCCCTATGTGACTTTAGATTTAACCACTGGGTGAACATATACTGTGATCTAAAACAAAAAATGCATCAAAGCATGCCATGACAGACAAAATCATTCATGAAGGCGTATCTGATGTTGAAGCAGTCACTATTTACAAATGTCAATTAATTAGTGTCAAATTACACTTGTCAGTTTCATTTTATTTTATTTCAGATATGCGTGATTTTCCTCCTGAGCTATATTGATGAATTTTCTTTCTTTGGATCACTTGAAAGTAATAATATTAAAAATTTCCCAAATTTAAATTAATGACAAGTGAATCGACAGTATTCATTTGTTTTATTAAATATCTCACCATGACAGTAAACTAACCACTGAAATTTTTGACCACCAGGCTTTAAATGTAATAAAAATAAAATTATCAAAAACATGCAAATAGGTACTCACTTATCTAACTAAAATCTATTAAACTTTGGTCTTTAAATCACAAACATCAAACAATTACTCTTAAGTTTATAAATATCTTGACATGTTCTTATGAAATAAATAGTATGATTTTAATACAAATTTTAAAAATTTCTGAAAGTATCTAATACCTTTTCTATTATAGCTGCAAATTTATTTATATCAATAATAATAAATTTATTAAACGCTAACCATCAGTCTAGCAAAGATAAAGATTATTTCGCTAATATTCCTAGTTTATTCCTAAAACTTGAATTATCTGGTAAGGCAAGAACCCACTTTCGAAGTGCAGTTAATATAACAGATGTCATTACTAAAAATGCACCGCCTACAGAATATCTATTGGGCACTTCATCAAAAAACCAAACCTGCCAAATAAATGCAAAAACTATATCACTACTTCGTGCAATGGCTACAGGCCCTGCTTGCTCCATTTGTAGTGCTAACGTTAGTAAAATCTGACCTCCAAAACTAAACAGTGCAAGTGCAACTATTAAATATCGATCAGCACCACAAGGTGGCAAACATAAACCTCCAATTAACCACGTGACTAAAAGACACTGAACTAATGCAAAGGACCCAAAATTTGTCATGATCACAGAAAAATGGATGCCTTTTAATGCCCGTAATAAGACATATGCGTTTGCACCAAATAATGTTGCTGAAAAGGCAGCGACGGCACCCCATATTTCTGCCTTTTCAGATGAATTTCCTAGTGCATCGACAGTTTCACTAAATAATATTGGTGGTCTTGTTATTAATATAACGCCTATCAATGTTAGAATTACTGAGAAAATGCTAAATATTCCGCAGGGCTCTTTAAGAAACATACGAGCAAAAACTGCAGTAAATACAGGAACTGAAAATACAATTACAGATGCGTCTGCTAATGGCATATGTCTGAACGCGTAAAAACTTAACATTAAAGCTGCCGTTCCAGTAAATGACCTTAAAAGTAGCATTATCCTTTTTCCTTTCGGAAATACACGTTCCTGCTTATAAATTACAATTGGAATAGCAGGCAATAATACACCAAGATAACGATATGCTGCCAAAGCAATTGGATCCACATCTGTCATCCACTTAACAATAACGGAACAAAGGGAGAAAAATAAGGAACTTAATGTTGCTAATATCAATCCTAGATATGGACAGTTGCATAAATTATTCTTTGGTTGATGAATCTTTGGTTCATCTTCTAATTCTTCATCCACAAGTTGTTGGAGTTCTACGTTTTCTGGCATTATTATATTACTGAAAATCTGTAATATCAGTTATTTGTTAGATTATTTGTATGAGATATTGATAACTAATATTATTTGTATTTGTAGCTAGTAGCAAATAAAGAATCGTTTATGATTATGTTTATAAATAATACTCAGAAGTTGCATGTCACACACTTTAAGTGATATATAACAAGCACTCAAGTGAAACGTGCACACTCTACCTGATCTTATTCTTAATCTGCTACTAATTTAAATTAGTTATCGACATCGACTTACATAATATTCTCCACAAATTGGTGTATAGATCGGTTTTATCAGGCACTATCTTGTTTATCCATATTTCTATCGTAAAGCAATAATTGTATTGTATGGAGCAGTATGTAACTGCATCATGTGAACCGTAAATTCTTTCAAACGCAACATGACTTTTTGAAGAAAATGTCAAAATGGAAAAAAAATCCCAAGTACAACAATCAACACGTATCGATTAAGAAAATTGTTTTTTATGTGACTTTTTAAGTTTTTTTTCTAAATAACTTTCAAAATTTACGTGACATTACCGACATTACATAATTTATTTTCCTTATCATGTTTTTTGCTAAATCATACACATAATTAACAATATAGAATTATGAACCATTTGACAGTTCGAATCGATCACAACAATAATCAAAATGCGTCAGGTAAATGCGCAGACGTAATCTTATAAAAATGAAAAATGGAAATATTGACTACTGCGCTTAACAGAAAATTTTCCGGTTTGTCGAAAGCACTAGTAATACAAACTAGAAAATATGCAAGGTACGTATTTAAAAATCCATCTCATTACAATGAATTAATTAAAAAACTATTTAAATAATTCTTAACTTTGAGGTTATGTTGTCATATTTTGAAATTCCAAAAGGTGCAATTTTATCTCGTATCAGTAGCATTTTTGTATTGCTTACATTATATCTTTCTTTTTAATCAGTGCCACATTTTTATATTGCTTATTGATCATTTCAGATTAGCAGAAGTCGGCAAATTAGAACAACCAAAGTTAACGGGCAAATATGAAACGGGGCAATTAATTTTACATCGTGTGTTTGGCTATAGAGGTGTAGTATTATTTCCTTGGCTAGCGAGAGTTTACGATCGAGATTTACCCCATCATCGTGAAGGAGATGAAGAGCCAACACCAGGAGTTGGTAAGGAAGTTAGAGGACGTACCCATACATTCTATCAAGTACTTATTGATCAAAGGGATTGTCCATACATTGTAAGAATACATCTTTAGTTTTTTATTATAGTAAGATTTCAACGAGTTCGTTCATTTTGACGTTTTAGAGAGCTCAAACAGAAGCGGTGACATTTTTAGGAAATCAAGAATCATCTAGGAGTTTATATGCAATTCCTGGTTTAGATTATGTAGCTCATGAAGATATTATGCCATATACAAGTGCTGAAAAGGCACCTTTGCAACATGAACTTTTTGATAAATTCTTAGCTTATAGCCCTGATAAAGGTAAGTACTGTGTGTGATTAAAAAAAAATGAAGTTGAAGAGGTCATGTGACAATGCTGCCAAGAGAGTAGTGTGCCTTGATATTGTTTTATTAAATGTCATTTTTTTAAAAATTACAATATCAAGGCACACTACTAAGAGAGTAGATAATGGTTGACAGTTGTGAATTGTTAGGTTAGATTAGTAATTAAATTCAATTTGACATTTTAAAATGATAATCATAAATTAAAATTTGAATAAAGCAATAGATAATTAATAAAGAAGATATTTTGTCTTCTCCAAAAATCAAAGGGATGTGAGATTTGTATGACATACCATTTGCGTCTATTTAACAATGCTAAAGTTTTGCATTTAATAAAATAGATATTTACAAAGAACACTGCCACATAGTATGAATCATTGCCTGCTTCAACTTTGTATTTTTCTATTGCACGGTACTATTTCCATTCTCAAATTGATTATTCCATATTTTAGAATACAGTAAATTACATTTTTGTAATCGTTTTGTTAGGTACATAAATGAAAAAGTAATATAGAGGATGTATGTAAAATGGCACATAATAAGTACACCATGTTATTCTACATCATAAACTGAAAAAAAATTCTAATACTGTTTTGACGATAACCTCCTTATTGCAGAGTTATTAACATTTCTAATTGTCTTTTGAGTTTTTCTATTTGTAACAATTAAAATGAAATAGTTACAATAAGTAGTAGTTTAAGTAATAAGAAGAAATGTTCAATCATATTTTTGTTTTGAATCTTAGTATTTTGGCAGTAATCCGCTTCTTATTATTGTTAATTCTTCCCTGCAAAATCTATAGTAAGATGTTGCAATGCTGCATTATTTATCAGTAACCTGCAATTTAATCTATGTAAATAATGCAGTATGTATTTAGAAAAGTTTACACAATTGCCACTGTTTCCAGGCAAGTAACGACATTTGTCATTTTCTTACATTTTGAATTCATCCATTTGATATTTGAACTTGCATCAGTTCTACAACAAGAATCTTTTTAGTGCAATTAGTTTCATTTGTGGTAATTTGTTTGTTAAAAATATTACTATGTTCGTTCTTTTTGTTTTTTCTTGTTTCGCTTTTATACGTGTTTGTGGTGTTTAGACTGTATTTAATATTTAGTTTATAGTTTCTTGTTCTTAGAATCTTAAGTAAGTTAATGAGTATGTAGACATGTATTTGATATTAGAGGAATGCTAAAGTAACTTTAGAGTTGCTTAAATGTTATATGCGCAGCGATATCCAAGTTGAAGGCATCCTGATGCAAACGTTACTCGATGATTGGATCAACAACTACATGAAAGTAGACGAATTGAACCTACATCTTCAGCAGACAGAGGCCGCTCATGAAATATACTGTACTGCCACAGATAGAAGAGAACATTTTAAACTCATTTGATAATGATGCAAGTTTAAATGCCCGATCTGCTGCACAAATGCATAATGTCTGACAGTAGTATTCACAAAAGTTTGAAGGAAAATGGTTACATCCATACTACTTTCAAAAGGTTCAGGCATTGCTTCCCAAATAATATCCACATCATTTGAGATTCTGCCAATGGTTAAATCGACAACCAAGATGCTATTCCAGGATTTATTGGGAAAGTTTTGTGGACACATGAAGCAACGTTTACACGAAATGGGATCGTTAACGTTCACAATATGCCTCATATTTTACCTCCTAGATTAAACGTAGCCAATTTTGTAGACTTCCTCGAGAATAATCTATTAGATTTATTGGACGCTATTCTGTATGCCGCACTGTGATCAATATTGATAATTTAAGTGGACAAAAAGATTTTTTTATGTGAATAAATTTCACTTATTTATATTTATAAGGATTCTAAACAAATCAAACTACTGCATTTCAACTCTGAAAGTTGTTTTTGTGGCGTACCATAAACACAAAAACACCACTTGCACTTGCAATTATTTCAATTGCCTTATCAGTTATTTTGTTCAACATAAACCAGTGTCTTTTGAAAACAAAATTTTAGTGCCAGTTCAAAAAGTAATTAAATTATTTAATATGGCAAGTGCCTCTAAAGGTTAGTATGTACATTTGTAGGTATTAGAGAAGCACTTATACTTTGCTGTAAACAGTTAATTTAAATGTAGTCACTTCTTGAAAAACAAATAATTTTTGTTTCACATAATTTACCTAAAATTTAAAAAACAAAACTGTTTAAATAGGTTTGTAATTTTAATATGGTAATAGTTACTTTTGTTTGCACTTTCATACTGTACACATATTATTTGGCCCTTAAAAAAAAAACAATTTTTTCATAGTGTTCTGAGAGTGTTGCTCACAGAGAACTTTTTGATTTGTTAGTAGCCAATAATATTATTAAAAAAGCGACAACTGCCAATGTCAAGCAGTGTATGTTGTAAAGGAATTATGTACTGATAATTCTGATAAAAATGTGCTTGTTCTCTGTTGAGATAGTTAAAAAATGGAAAGCTCACAGAATGTCTTCTAACTTTTTAGAAAAACACAACGTATAGTTTAATAAAGCTTTTATCCTTCTCCTTTATTTCAAAACAGAAAAATCTATTTTACGTATGTGGGGTCATCCAAAAAAGTTATTTGAAACCAGCAGTCAGAAAAACTAAAAAAAGAAAAGTTCACTGCAGTGCCGCCGGAAAACATCCTGATCAAGTTTCATACAGACTGGAGCGGTATTTGAAAAGATATGGGGCGTATTTAAAAATTACCGAAATGACGTTGCATTTCGGGGACAAGCACAAATAATTGCATGGAAAGTTTTTCTAACATTCTATGGTTTTCTTAGGACTTCATTAAAACTGAAAGTGAAATAGAAAAAATTCTTTGGCAAAACCCTAGAACATCTTCAACCTGCTTTTGCAGGCTAATCCTCTTTCAGTTTATCAAGGAGATAACAGAAACAATCCAAAAAAAATTTTCTCATATTGAACATCAAATTCAGGTACTGAAACCGACAAGAGTGTCCATAGGAAATACAAAGATTTTTATAAAACATATGTTACTGGAGATTATTGTTGATGGAGAAGTCTACAACTCCATGATGAATAATGCTTCTCAACAAATCTATTATACTATACAGTGAGTTCACATTTCAATGCTCACTATTGGGATCTCGGAAATTATAAGAGATATGAAGTCAGTTAAATTAGAAGAAATTTGGCTATTTTGGAGATCAATTTACTTATGCTTTTGTTTTTTCAAAAAGGTTCATGGCTCACTAGACATTTGCTAAAAACGAAATTATCTTATTTTTTTAAAGTGAAATATGAAGTGAAAATCATTTTTTATCATAGTGTGCCATGACATCTAACACACAAAGTCGTGGATTTTTATTGAATAAGTTTATTTGTTATGCAAAAATTGCTAAAACAAAATAAATACGTTTTTAAGGTGTTTTACGGGGCATTAGCTGCTTATTTGACGCTATCTGTTAATGCTCAGTAAAGTATCTTAAAAGTGTCTTTTTTTTATTTTAGCAATTGTTACATAACAAATGTAATTTATCTGACAAAGATCAATGATTTTCATATGTTTAAAGCCATGGCAAACTAAGTGGGAAATGCTTTTTATTTAAAAAAAAAAATACGATAATTTCGTTTTTAGCAAATATCTAGTAAGCCGTGAACGCTTTTGAAACCGCTAAACTATATGTAAAATTATACAGTTGGTTTTACATGCCTGCCAGTATTCATAAGATATTAATACATGGAGCTGATGTCATTGATGCAATGATTGGACAGCTCTCAGAAGATATGCAAGAAGCCAGGAATAAAGAATATAAAAAAACACGTCAGCTACAAATATTAACCAAGATGTATTAAATAATTTGTTGATTTCTTTTGACCCTGTAATAGCCACTATTCGTTAACTGCCTGTAAAGAAAACTGAAAGTTTACCTGCACAAGTACTGCGTTTGTTGCTGTTGCTGCAGATTTCCCCTGAAGATGAAACTATGAATTCAGATAGTGATAGTGACTAGTTTAGGCTTAAGTTTTATACGTGTATGTACGCATAATTATATTGTAATAATGAATAAAAATAACTATTAGTTACCATAGTAGTAATTTGTTCTTAGCTTTGTTTATTAAATTTAATTAAATTCATTGATACAAGGATCATAATGTTAATATTCATGCTGAATTAATAAGTTAACATATTTTTTTGATATACTCTACATATTAAAGCGTATGTGTTACACTTTACCAGTATTCCTTATTTTGAAATTATAATAATTTTGTGTACTTAAGTCAATGAAATTAATCACTGAGCACTGTTAGAAAAGACATGTGGTTCCAAATGGACATAACGAAACATAATAGATCGGGTGTGGTAGTTCAAGAAGTCCAGACTTAAACCCATTGGACTTCTTCTTGAAGACTCTAGTTTACAAAGAAGAAATCCAAATACTGTTGTGGTGATTTCAAATAATAATATGTTGCAAAATATGGAAGCAAGCATATTTTGCCAAATTAGAAAATGCCAAGAAGTTAATGGTGCACACATTGAAAATTTATTATAACATTATTTTTATTAAAATAATATAATAAAACCATTTTTCGTAATAGTTTCCAACCTTTAATTGTAAATGTCTAAAATTACATGAAGAAATTCAAGAAGATCTCTTCGCTGGTGCTAAGTTACTCATCTTGCTGAGGTCTTTTTGTTTCACATTGCAAGAATACATGAAGTAAAGCAAGTTTTAATTTTTGTATTTTGTGCTTATTGCAATGAAAATATCAAACATGTTTTAAGTTGAAATTGGAAGTTTTTTTTATTAAATTCTACCCAAAGCTTATTTTAAGAAAACTGAAATTGCATTATGTAGTGGTTTCTTAAATGCTTACTGCTATCATAAGATTTATTAGCACAATCGCTGCTCAAAATAAAATGAATTGAACAGAAATTAACATCAATAAATAATTTTGTCACTAGGTCGCATTTATGAAAACCATCAGCTTTGCAAACAGCACTGTTAGAAAAATCTAATTTGAATTTAATCATACAGTGTTGTCAGATCTCAAGATTTTTAATTGTTCATATTTCGAAAACTGGATTTATGGCAAAAATTTAACTTTTTGATTGAGATTTTGATGTAGACTTACGTAATGTGCATATTATGTGCTATTTTACATACACCCTGCATATGTAAAAAATATAATATAGCATGGCATGTAATACAAAGTTTATTAGTGGTAACTAGTCTTAAATTACAACAAAAAAATGCTGAACTAATTACTTAATTTTTACCACACTAAACTTCTGTGATTTTGACATGTAACAAACAAATGATACTGATTTGACATTTAAAGATAGGTATTTTGGTTAATTAGATTATTCCTATCAAAAAAGTATGAATGCTAATCAGATTTTATTTTTTTGTGAATAAACGTTAAGCGTTATCAAAAATTACAAAGATACAAAAAATGTTTCTAAAGAAAATATCTTTTTGGAAAAAAAATTGAAAGTTCTCAGCCTAGGCACTAAAGAGTTATCATCGAATTTATATTGCGACATTTTTGTTTAATACACTTACAACTTACTGATGAAAACCAAAACCATCCCGAAACAAGACTTATAGTCACAAAACATACCAGACCAAAAATTATAAAAATTGATGAAAGCCTTCTATTTTTATACGCAAAATTAATTTTTTTTCAAAAAATTTCCATCCCTTGTACCGACTTAACGAGACGATTTTGGATATAAGTAAGTTAGGTTAAATCTTCCTATTTTGATCCCAGGAGTCTGCAGTTAAGCTATGTCCTAACCTTTTGGAGACACCCTGTATATGTAATGGAGTTTAATTAATAAAATGATCCATGGATTTGACTATTTTTCCACATTCAAAATAATTATAGTTCACTATGAGTGATCAATTTGAAGATTATATTTTCTGAATTCATTACAGATCCGCCATTTGTACCACAAGAAACTTTAAGAGCTTGGCAAAATAAAAATCATCCTTGGTTAGAACTTTCTGATGTGCATAAAGAAACAACAGAAAATATTAGAGTGACTGTTATACCATTTTATATGGGATGCAGGGAATCACATACTACTTCCGTTTATTGGGTAAAGAATAAATTATAGATATTTCTAGATTTTTACATTTATAATGCGATTTTTCAGTGGAGGTATTGTATCCGTTTAGAAAATCTAGGCTCACTATCAGTTCAATTAAGGGAAAGACATTGGAGGATATTTTCTCTGTCAGGAACTTTAGAAACAGTTAGAGGAAGAGGCGTTGTTGGTCAAGAGCCTGCATTAACAAGGGCTTTACCAGCTTTTCAGTATAGTAGTCATGTTAGCCTTCAAGCACCCAGTGGACATATGTGGTAAGAATAATAAAAATTATTTTAATGAAAACAATTGAAATCATTTTGCATCTACAATCATTATTAAAATTATCAGTGTCGTGATATGATTGATAATACTAGATTAAACATAATGACAGATTTCTTTAAATTAGGTTTATGTGGTTCTTGAAATAATTAAAAATTAATGCAAATTAGTTTAATTTGACTTTTAAAAACCCAGGTTTTACTCCAAACCACCTTATTTAGTAAGAATGATGGAATTTACAAGTTTCTTGTAAAAACAAGTTTTTAATTTTTATTACTGAATGTTGTCCGTATGATAAGGCACCAATAAAATTTCATCAACTGTGATTGATCTTGTTGCTTTCATCCTCTGAGCACATTGTCTGGCATCCAAATAAAATATAAACAAGTTGCTGTCCTTGCCTTTTTATTTTGACAAAAAGTTAACGTTCAGGTAATTAAATCTTTTGGTAAATTTGTTTCGAGTTAGCAACAAATTCCAAAAGAATTACAAATTGTTTAGTTTGAAATATACATTTCTTTCATCAAATAATATACAGGATGAATCCTAAAAAATAGTGTTGCTATTTATTGTCTAGTATTGATGAATTAAAAAAAGAAAAATAATGAAACAACTCCAAAAGTGCTACAAACAATTTTTTTTTTAAATAGCACAGATAAATACACTAAAATCTTTTATTAATTTATTAGTAACTTACAGCTAATTAATTTATACTAAGCTTAAATAACAAATTATTAGAACAAATCAACCACCATGAAGTATTAATTGAGTGAATGCCTTTCCTGCCTATTTTTTAAGCTTCCTTCGGACCCCCACCATAAGAGCTTGTCCAAAAGATTATATAGAGTTCCAAGACCCTTGGTCGATTGCCTGCCACACAAGAATTTTTTGCCAAACTTCTCTTTAGGTTTAAATCTTAATTTAGAAGGTACTCTTGCTTTGTTTGTACAATTATATTTTTGTCCAGAGATGTCATTCGAATACTTTTAATTCTTTGAACCATAGCTCTTTAAACACCCACTTTTAACAATGATTCTTTTACTTTTAAACTTACATTTTGTCCACTTAAAAAAAGATAATCAACATTTCCACAATCATTAAGTTTTTGGAGTATCTTATATAATCCAGATTTACTAGCTTCCTGCTCCATAAAATGTTTAACGGTAATATTTTTGTCATCACGTACTGGACAACACTTTTAGCTAACACTTCTCTTTCACACTTCTTCATGGTATCTTTATGGTACCACTTTTAACTGAATCTGCATGTATTTATCATTGAGTGATACTTCAAGTGTCAAATAATATTAAACAACAAAATTCATAGCCACCGTGACTTTAATGTAAACATTCGCCTGCTATGAACTTAGTGAACTTACTTTCAATCCATGCTTTAGTTTTTTTTAAATGATTCTTGTAGAGATTCTTTTTCTGAATTTATACTTACATGTAAAATTTCGAGAGAAAAAACAATTTTCTTTTAATAACATCTCATACTAATTTGAATATTGCTATGTAAATAGCCTCATCATTAGAATCATGTGAAAAAGTATTTGATATTAGATCTCAGTGGCATTGGTTTAGGGGAGAAAAAGTTACTCCAGTTTCTTTTTCATTTTCCAGTAAATCACGTCGAAAGATGTTATGTTTTACCAAAACAAAACATTTATTTAACCAATAAAACACAAAAACTCCACCACAGAGTATTTAAATCTGCAAAAATACATAAACAGCTTTGTTTCTGCAGATATCAATCCAATGCAAAAAATTGAAATGTAACCATCTCAACATACCTTTTTTTTTGATGAGATGGCGCTAAGTTTATTTGCCACAGATCTTTATAAAATTATTATGAATGCAATGTTTGTGTCCAGAAGTAGTAATCACGATGATGCAACGCCAATAAAAAAGGAAAGTCAGTGGTGTCATTTTTTTACTCAAAAAAGCGTTCACTGGCTTCTAAACTGATGCTACTGAAATCAAATTTTAAATTCTTTTTCACACAATCCAATACTTCCAGCATGGGATTGTTCACATAGCAAATCTCCTTCAAATCGGACAAGACATTTCCAAGCTATTTGAGAAAAAAATCAGAATTTTGAAATAAACTCAGAGACAAATGAAGAATTTGTGGTACCTCTATGTCCATGGTTTTTTGGGACACCTTGTATTATACAAAAATAAATTATGGAGATTTTGTTTTATTTTCACTGCAAACTTGATTAGTGTGCGATATTATTAGAAGAAAGCTGTTTTGCTTCTCTTGAATTTAAACTGAAAGTAGACCTTGTTGTGCAGGATGGGTCAAATTGGTTTCGTCATGGGGTATCTGGCTTACTATTAATGATGGTGCATGCTACTTTATCCTGAAATCAAATTTGAAAACAAAATTTGAATATCATGGCTTACCTCTGAGATGTTGGCAAAAATAATTTTCAACAAACTCTGAAGGAATCGTTACTGAATTTGCGAAGTCTGTCTGTCTGTATGTCTGTCCGCATTTTTTGTCAAATTTTGAAATTTTGACTTCAGATTTGGATTCTGCATTAAAAACTAAAGACAACGTGGTATCTTTGTTTTTTGATAACTCTTCGGGAACATTGTTAAAATGGCCGCCGAAAATGGGAAAATTTTCAAAAATTTTTTTTTACTTTAGAATCGTATTCTACATCAAAAAATAAAACAAACCTGTACTTTTAGTTTTTTGGTATCACCTCGGGAACATGGTCAGAATGGCCACTAAAATTTGAAAAAAGTAATAGGTAAAACAAGAGTTGGTTGTGGTTATGCTTTGCATTCGCAGATGGTTTTTCCTAAAAAGAGCTTTTCTCCATTTCTTGCTTATTTGAAGAATTATCAAAACATTTTATCAACAATTCTTTCTACAGATTTAATTTCAAATAACATGACATGCTTAGTTTTTTTTCAAATTCTACTGTTTTCGAGAAATAGCAGGCAAATAGTTTTTCTTTTTTGTAATGAAATGCATAGTTGGTGATGACTTACTTGAAAAGGTTATTGTTTGAGTTTTAGAAATACAGAATGTCCTGTAAATGTCAATAAAGCTTCAGGTAAACATCTTAAACATCTTCTATGAACGCTTATTACAAATCTGCAAAAAGAAAACTTCTTCTCAGCTTAATTTTCTTGTGCAAATGGTCAGAAGTTAGCATCTTTAACACTAAATAAACAGAAACCAAAGAATCGATCCAAATGAAGCCATTACCAATTCAACAAATGAATCTGTTGAAACAACAATTATCTTCTTTTTTTGAAGATGCTGTTAAAAATTGAATTCTTACCAGAAAATAGATATGACAAACGTACAAGTCTTGGGTGTACTGATAAATCTGATGAAATTAGTTGCCAGCAATTCTTTCAAGTTTTGACAATTTTATGGTTCATTATCACTGGAATAAAATTGAAAATCTTTTATTTCTTGTGATACTTTGGTTTCTGTATTCAAATAATTTTGTATTTGCGTGCAGCAGCGTTGCCAAGTTTAAATTTCTTTTTTTGGTTCTTGTTACAAACCTAAGTACGTTGGAACATTCGTGTTTTCAATTTTGGCATCTTAAGAGGTTATGGAAGGCTGCTACTTAAAGCTTTATTAGCATTTACAGGACATCCTGTATCTACAGTGAGGTTTTTTTTATCTCTGAACATGTAAATACAACATGTTTAACAACTTTAGCTATCAACTGTTGAGGCTTAATGTTAACAGAACATGTAAAACATAGTTTTCACAAATCAAAAATAGGAAACAAACAGATTGACACTCTTTGTAGTCGAATTAAAAAAAATGAAACAGATCAACAGCCCATGGCAAGGCAATTGAAGGTAAATATGTAACTAGCAAAATATGGTTCTACAAGCATTTTATGTGTGCAAAATAATTTGAGACTTAAATAGTACTAAAATATTTATAAAGTTTAACATTGTAAAAGGGATGCGGTTATTGTTTATATTGAATATACTAGCTTGTGAATTGTCTAGAACAATGTATAGCATGATATTGTAATGTTTTGGTTGAGACTGTTTGAATGACCTGGAAAGTTTTAGATTGTATTCCGGTCTTCATTCATATTTTGAAAATTGTGAATGTTTCTGGATAGAAACGACATGGTGTTCTATTGCATTCAAACAAACGTGCGCGAATTAAAAAGATGCATCAAGAGGGTTCTCACAGACCTGGAAAGTCAGGGAAAATAAAATTGGTCAGTGAAAGCCAGAGAACTCAGTCTTTTTAATGCCAAAAATCAGGGAAATTGGTGTTTAAATTCCAAAAGTCAGGGAGGAAATTAATTGGCAGCTGTGTGTTGTATTGAATGGAACTAGTTTACCCATTGTGGTGTTCTCATACTCATTTTGGTGCTAATTTACTTGTTCTTGGTGTGTGGTCACTTATTTTGATGTTCATGTTTCTCATTTTGGTATGCACTCATTACTGTGCCTTTTTGAGGTTTTACTTTACGTGAAACAGTATCTAGTAAAGCAATATGATAATAAATTGGTATTCTCAGAGATAGGTAATTCAACAACTGCAGGTAATAATTACTTTATTTTATTATATTTTATGAATCAAGTAGTTACATACTTATTATAATAATTGGTCATCGCCCAGAGCTAGTTGTGGGCCGATTGCAAAGCTAGAATGTTTACCTACCAAAAATCTCAGAATACTAATGCTTTATAATGGCAAACACTTTAAGTATTTTATTTCATTGCTGTTTTGGTTGTTTAGATTTCCAATTTTATTTTGTTTTTTCCAGGCTTGTCCCTCCCCCATACAATAATAATGTCCAGTATACAGTGTGTCCAAGATAAGGATGCACAGCATGGGGATCTTGGAAACGGTAAGAGATACAGGATTGGTTAAATGGGATGAAAGTTGAATATTTATAGGACCTTTTTGTTGGCGTTTGCAAAATCTAGATATCTTAGATAGTTTCAGAGATATTTAAAAAAAGTAGATTTCTCAATTTTTGTTATTATTTTTTCTTTTATTTATTTGAAAAGATATTGGAAAACTAAAACCACTTTTCCACTGCCACTTTTTGTTCTCTATTAAAATACGCTAACAAAATTTCTGTACGTTTCGGTTTCAAGTAATCATCATCAACCTCATTTTTTTAAATAGGCAGAAAAACAATTGAAGATTGTTTTGGATAGCTCTTGTTGTCACGATTCTAATGATGTAAACTTGATCGGGTTATTTTGATTTCTTATGCTATAAATTAATGCATTCTGCAGTACCCTGGCCTGCATGATCACCTGATCTAACTCCGTTAGATTTCTTTCCTCTGGGGTTATGTCAAGAATCATGTGCTCAACCAAAATTTTGAAGATGAACAGCAATTATTACAGTTGCTCACAACAGCGTTCACCACAAAAAAACCAAAACCAAAATAACCCTATCATGTTTACATCATTAGAATCGTGACAACAAGAGCTATTCAAAACAATTTTCAATTGTTTTTCCGCCTATTTAAAAAAATGAGGTTGATGATGATTACTCGAAACCGAAACGTACAGGAAGTTTCTTAGCGTATTTTAATAGAGAACAAAAAGTGGCAATGGAAAAGTGGTTTTAGTTTTTTCATATTTCTTCAAATAAAGGAAAGAAAAAATAATAACAAAAATCGAGAAATCTACTTTTTTTAAATATCTCTGAAACTATCCAAGATATCTAGATTTTGCAAACGCCAACAAAAAGGTCCTATAAATAGTCAACTTTCATCCCATTTAACCGATCCTGTATCTCTAACATTTTCCAAGATCCCCATGCTGTGCATCCTTATCTTGGACACACTGTATATAATTGATTTAAATTTCGGTAATTGTATACAATGCACGGAAATTATTAGTCAGGGAAAATACTTAACTCTCATATGGAAAGTCAGGGAAATTGATTCCAAAATATCTGTGTGAACCCTGGACAAATATAGTAGCTTTTGTCTAACTCATCTGATAAAACAAAGATGGCAAATATTGAATAATGAAATACCTAAATCTGTTAGCAACAGCTGTGTGAGTAGTTTAAAGTTACGCAGATGCAGGCAAAACTAAAGGGTTAATAATTTTCTAATGTTCATGTTACCTGCAATAATTATATTATACGAATCTATAATTACTAATTATATGATTTTCATAGGAAAAACTACTAATAATGTTGCTAATACAACACATACTATCTCTTCATAATAAAAAATCGCCATATTTTTGCATGAGGAAACCAGCTCATTTGATAGTAAAAAGTGTCAATCTGTTTCCCATTCTTGACTTATGAAAACTATGCTTTACATGCTCTGCTAACATCAAGCCTCATCAGTTGATGGCTAAAGTTGTCAATCATGTTTTATTTATTACATTGCCTCAGGGACCTGGACCCAAATGAAATAATGGTTTCGGTCCGGTTCTGGTCCAGGTTTAAATATTTATATTAGTTTCGGTTTCGGTTGCAATTTCATATAGAAAATAACTTGTTTACTGTTGTTAGAATTATATTTTCTGCCAGTTGGCTTGGCCTTTCCACCTATTTCACTTGTCCGTCTTGTCTGTCATATTAGTATTTTTGTATGAAAAAGAAAAATACAATATTATGAAACCTAGAAGAGCACCACGTTCTCTGTATTTAAAATAAATAAATAAAAGCAATTTACATAAAATAAAGCGATATATAAATAAACAACATAACTATTCAGTTGTTCCATGTATTTTAATTAAGAAAAGCATAATAAATTTCCAAGATATATCCGTTATTTCAACTATCTAGGCGTATATAAGTATCGTCAAAGGTATTCTGGGAAGATAGGCAGAGACTACTATTCAATTGTTGTCTTTACAATAGAATTGCAGAAATAAACTGATATAATGAAGTGCCTATACATACAGAAAATTGCAACTTTATAATACAAACAGGTCAAGATTCTTACACTAAAACAACAAAGCAAGTAGCAGTCTATCTTCCCAGGTTGCCCTTAATTATACATGGCAATTCCATTTATGCCAGTCTTTATTTTTAAATTCAATTCTGAGATTGATCAAAAAGACAGACAAAGAAATCAAACAAGAACTTTTTCAGGTAAGTCATGGCCAACTATGCATTTCATTACAAAAAAAAAATAAGTGTGCCATGTTATTGGAAATTAAATTTATAATAAGAAATTCCCATAGAATTTTTTGATAAGTCTTCAAATAAACAAGACACGAGGAGAAGTTGTTTTTGGAAAAAAAACACTTTTTGCCAATATCTCGGAAATAAGCCATGATATTCAAAATTTGTTTTCACGTTTGATTTCAGGATAAAAAAGTAGTCTATACTCCTCAAAACTGTTTTTCACTATCATCAATACTAAGCCAGATACTCCCAGATGACAGCCAATTTGACCCACCCTGTACATCAATGAATGCATGAAAGATTCCCTACAAGCCCTGCACCAAAAACGTATCATCATTTTTCACTTGAAACACTACTCATGACAGTAATTTAAAACTTCTAAGACAGTGATTGGTTGATGATAAAGTTTTTAATTGCTTCTGTGTTAAATTTGAAATTAAAAGATAAAAGCAGCCACAACTTTTGTGTTTCAAAATAATTATACCAAGTTTTATACAGCTGTAAAGGTTAATAAAATATCATCTTTATGAGAACACAACCAACTATGGTTTCCATTTAAACAAACCCAAGTTTACGATATAACTAAAAGATAACAGGATACTTAAAAAATTGGATTCTGCTATCTTAGTAAAATCATAATTATCTAGGACTTTTGCCATTACACTTTTTCTGTACAACCGATGCACTTAAATTTAGAAATTTAGTTTTTTTACATAATATCTAATAATTCATTAAATTTTTTTTCAAAACAAAAACTGCATTGAATTGAGCTCATAAAACTGCAACTCTTCGGCCTTTTAACTATCTCTTTCTATAGCTGCATTTGTTTCTAAGATCTCTATACTGAACATGGAAAAAAGATCACCCTGTATAATAATATCTTAATAGTGAATCAAAATAGATATGTCAAGCCTTGTATTACTGAGCTTGAAATTCAACCCTTCTGTCTAAAAAACGTGCTGAAATATACTTTACTTAAAATTTGAAAGTTGGGAGCATTTCACATTAAAGTGTAAGTCAGACAGAAAATATTTGTATTCAGTTTGGCAAGTATCAAGATTCACTACATTCCGTTTCAATGGTCTCAATAATAATGAAGATATTTTATATAAATTCATGCTTTTGCCCACTGTATTTTGTTAAGACAAAGAATTAATTAAAGAATTTTTGATGAAAAACAGGGGTACGTTTCGAATGGAAAGAGAAGATGGTTACACTTTTGACTGTAGAATACCACCGTTTTCTTTAGAGAGTAAACCTGATGGAGGAACAGCAATACCGCCTGATACTGCGTAATTTAATAGTGATTTTTAATAATAATTTTAAATTATGTATATATTATTGTACAATGTAACATATTTAGCTCTTCATTTTGTTCGTTGTTTGAAATAAGCCTTGACTAAATAAATAATTGAAAAAATAGAATCATTCATCACTTATTTAAATTTTAAATTAGATATTTAAAAAAATGCTAATTACAACATATTTAAATTCCATGGGAACAGCTTTAAAATTAAATTTTGATGTTTTCTTTTCGTTTTTAAATTTTTCTAATGTAACATCATTTTTTCAAGTGTTCATCTATAGATTATATTTCGGATCTTCTTGTTCATACTTCGTCACTGTCAAAAACTTAATCAAAATAGTGGTTTTTGTATTTTTGCACCTACACGAATACCTTTGTTGAACCCATTAGTAGCATCATAAATTAAAAATTGTTTACAAAAATCCATATCTGCAATAAAGAAAAGAATAAGAATTTGTGAATCATCTAATTTTAGTGCAAAAATGAGAAAAGGTTCAACAACACATTCAAGGACTTCAAAATATACATTTAAATAGAACAATACCTAAATTAAAAAGTATTTAGAGATCAAAATCGATTCTTCACAACTTGCATGAATAAAAATGTCGTTTAAAAAACTTGTTTTGAGAATTTATCAGTTTTCACATACAGGTTGTACTAGAATAAATGAGTATTTAAATCTAAATACTTTATTGACTAAATCGTTGTATTAAAAATGTTGCTCTAATTAAATTCGATGATTTAAGCGTTATTTAATGGGAAAACACGTTTTGCATTTATAAAAATGGGATTAACAGTTAAAAGAATGCATGAACTTCTTGAACGTGCTGTATTTACATAGATTAAGATCCACTTTGCTCACCTTAACAGCCAGGTAAGCGTACCGTGCTTATTTGTTTTTCCATCAGAAGTCTGATCAGTTGAAGAGTTCAATTAGTAATCAAAAGTAATTTTTATTTAATGTGATTTCAGTGTATTATTAAAAAAATGTGTAAGCAAGTGTTGTTATTGCTAATTTTCATTAGTATGTATAAGGTAAGAAATTTTTGTGATGTTTTATATTTTTAAGCAATTAAGGAAAAATGTTTAGTTTTTCTAAATACATTTTTTAATAATCTCAAGTATGAATTCAAAAATCTACAGTTGTTTGTTATGAAGTATTTCTATAATTAGCTGTAAACCAGTTATTGTGAAAATTTATTTTTGTTTATTGTATTTAATTAAATTTAGTTAAAACTAAATATTTTAAGAATTCCTCTTTCTTTAAAACAAAGGAAAGGTAACTTTTTAACTTGTATTTTATCTATGTCTTATTTAAAATATTTTTCAGTTTGAAACTGTAAATACTTCTTAACTATTACTAAAAAGAAATTACTTGCATGTTACATCAGTACTATTTGTAATAGGGATTAAAAGAATATTTCTTGGGCACATCATTTTTAGTTCATAGTAGCTATAATTGCATTACACAATTTGTATAAAAATGAGATTTTCATTTTCTTGGAAATCCTTTGTTTCTTGAAGAAACCTTGAATGAAGATTATGATTTCTTGATCTTTTTCTTTTAATGGCCTTCTGCAGTTTTTTAGCACGTTTTGTAGAGGTTTTGATGGTACTGCTGAAGAGTCATATGAATTTAAATTGATCTACAGCAAATGCTTTAGAGAAAGTACAAAGAAATTTTAATTGTTTGTTACCACTGACTCAATTACTTTTGGTCTAACACTGAGTGCAGCGTACCATGAATGTAAATAAAATTACAGGAAACTATACAGGGTAGCTGAAAAATCGTTCACCAGCCTATAACTATTTTATTTTTAAAGATATGAAAAAAATTCAAAGGTGAAAGTTGTTTGATGCAATAAGAGACATTGAAAGAAAACTCAACGCCTACTAACTTTAATTACTAACTGTATATTTCTCAAAATTCTGAATACACCTGAAATTCTCTTTTCAACCATATAGCATACCTCACAATTTTCTTGAGGTCTTGGCTTGCAAGGTCCCCCGATTTATCAATTCTGGATTACTTCTTAGGAGGCTTTTTAAAAGATCAAGTTTATGTAATTCCATCAGCAAGTCTAAATGAGTTGAAAACTAAATTTTTCTGCCCTGAGAATTAAATTATGCCTATGCTATAGCTGCAGCATTTTTATTTTTTAGCTCATTTAGACTTGCTGATGGTGTTACATAAACATGATTTTTTAAAAAGCCCCATAAGAAGAAATCCAGAATCGATAAATCAGGAGATCTTGCAAGCCAAGTTGAAAAGAGAATTTCAGGTGTATTCAGAATTTTGAGAAATATACAGGGTGTTCCATTTAAACAATTAAAGTTAGTTGATGTTACGCGAAAACAGTAGGCGTTGAGTTTTCTATCAATGCATGATATTATGCCTCTTATTACATCAAACAACTTTCACCTTTGAATTTTTTTCATATCTTTAAAAATAAAATAGTAATAGGCTGGTGGACAATTTTTCAGCCACCCTGTATAGAGCATATACCTAAAATAAAGGTAGTATTGACTAGAGTACTTTGATCGTTTGATATTTTAATGGGTAGAATGTGAATACACTTATCAATGTCATTTATGAAGCACAGGTTGTGTCCACAACCAGATAGTATGCTGCCATGCTACCAATCAGGAGCTTTTTCATTGTATGATAGAGTACTATCTGCTCATAGACACAAGGAAGGTCTATATTTGTTAAATTAGCTGCAAATTCTTCTGTCCTGTACACCCATGGTATGAGTAGAGAGCTAATATATATTTTTGTCCCTCTTTTTCAACAAATATATCCATACTGTAACCCAATGACAAAGATCAAATTGACATCAACTCTAGTATTGACTATAATTAAATGATTCCTTAATCTGTAATTCTATTATTTATTTGGTTTTTTTTTTAATTAATTTGGACATCAACTCCAGGTTTATATGATCCCATAAATTTGATCCTAGATCTAAAAAATTCCTTTCCAATTCTGGACTTGAACGCATATCGGTCTGGTATAGCTTTGCTCTGTATACAATATGCCCATTTTATGGGTCCTTTACTGAATATTTGGGAATAGGCAACACGTCTTACAATTCAGAGCCAGCTTTTCTTTAAAAAGTTCAACCCTTGTTAATTAAATCTCGAAAAACAATACCAAAATAAGAAATGAGCTCCATCGTCTAGTAAAGTAGGTAGCGCTTGAGGGACAAGGGGCGGTAGCCATTTGTGACGCAAAGCCCCTACCATATCACCTTACTTTGGTTGTTGAATTTGAGAAATTTTGAAAACCGATTTGCCTCAAAGAAAATTGTTATGTCACTGAAAAATTCTTCTATTTCTGAAATCAACAAGAGATTTGACAAAAACGTCAGGACATTCTTCCCATAAAATCGGTTTTCAAAATTTCTCAAATTCAACAACCTACAGTAGGGTGGTATGTTAGGGGGGCTTTGCGTTACAAACGGCTTCCGCCCCCTGTCCCTCGAGCGCTACCTACTTTGCTAGACCATGAAACTCATTTCTTGTTTTTGTATTGTTCTTTGAAGTTAAGTTTAGGAAGTAATAAAAATAATGAACGAGGATTATTGTATCTTAGCTTAGAATTACAAGTCGTTATTCTGAGGGTCATACTGTTCTAGATTAGTAAGTAGTAAAGCGGATGTTTTCGTTTTTAGCGAATATCTAGTAAGCCGTGAACCTTCTTGACAAAATAAAAACATCAGTAAATTGATCTCTAAAATCAGCAACTATTTTCTAATTTAACCAACTTTGTATTTCTTATGGTTTCCAAGATTTCAATGGTGAACCTTGAATATGGTACACACTGTATGTACTGAGTCTCAATCTTAATATCATTGGGTGGCTCTTGATTGGTCGTTTCAGCTTGGCTACTTTTAATTCAGGATTTGTTTGTGTTTGTAAAAAAGTCAATTATTGCATTTTCCATAATGTATTTGCAAGATGATGAATTAAGGGTAGTCAATTTTCTATTATTTTTGTAGCATTTAATTGTTCTGTGGTCAACACTGTCTTTAGTTCTTTTAAAGCTATTTTTAAAACCTGAAGAGAATTCATTTTCTGTGTCAAGTTTAAAATCCCCTGTTTTTTATTTTAAAACCATCAGATAATTTATTTCTTCTACCATATTTTCTGCTGTGTCTGAGTTTTTTCAAAAACGACTAGGAATTATGGGGTTTCTGATGGTACTCATCTCAATAATGCTTTTAGATTTATAAACAACCACATATTACATTTTAACAGAATTTAGAAGTCGATTTGTAGCAGGAAAGAAAACTTACAGTTATTGAACATTTTTAGAATTTCTTTGCAACTACTCAGTGCAAGTGAATTAATGTTTACAAACCAAATAGACCAAATTCAAACTGAAGGAAATCAATGTAATTTGAAAGAAAGGAGAAACAAATTGTTAAATACCTATCAAATTATCATTCAAAGATAATAATTATTATTTTGTATTATATTAATGATATGTTATGTTTAATTAATTTTATTTAAAGGGCCATACAAATCAATCAGTTCCTCTTCGTGGTCCTCCAATAGTTGAAAAGGCACCACTTCTTTTAGGCTCGTTCTTACCAGCCAGTATGCAAGTTATAGCCCATTTAACAGATTTAATGAAATATGAGATACGCCCAGTGAGTGGTGTTACAACAACAACTGCAGTCCCACCTACTCCAAGCCATAAACCTGGTATATATTCACCTAAAAATCCTCCTGGACCAACAGCTTATTTTGTACGAGGCACAACGTATCAAGAATATGTTGAAAGACTAAAGAGTCCTCCTGGCTTTAGTTATTTCGACAGATATAGATATCCTGTTGAACATTCAGAAGAAGGAAAAAATGCTAGAGCTAAAGTGTTGTATTCATCTGGAAATCAACGTCCATCGAGTGATGACCTGGATTTGTTAGGAAAAGATTTCATGGAACTTGTAAAAGATGTCAATACTATTGAAAATGATGCTTTCCTTGATGATAATGAAAGAGCTGAGAGATTTGCTAAGAAATATGATAAACTCTTTGATTTTAGAGATTATATTATTGGAAACAAAAAGATACCTCCTACAAGAGCATATGTTACATTGCTCTCCTTATATGATTTGTTAAATAAAGAGTCAAAGAAGTTACAGCTGAATAAATATGGGGTAATTATATTTTATCTTTACCGTTTGATACGTCTATTAAATTAAAATTTGTTTTAAATGTTTGTTAATTATTTACAGGGATATGCCCAAGATATACTTACAGTTTTAGCAGAAGCATCTACAGGAACATCTGCTAATCAACTGCAAGTAATTTTAAGTAAAATTGTTGAAAGAAGAGATACAAAAGATCAATCAATTCTTAATAAGCTGAAAACTTTATTAACTGATCTCGAGAAGTCTAATAGTTACTTAAATGATGCTCTCCGATACATACCTCCATTACAATTTAGTTTGTAAATCGATCTTATGAAATTTATTGCATTAGTATACGTAGCATAGTAATAACTAATAACTAATATGTAATAATTAGAAGTTTTATGTTAATAATTAGGCATTAGATATTAGTAAAGTAAGTAAATCAAGGCTGTATAACACACCAAAACTCCATTTGTTTTGTAGATAGTGCCATTGGTTAGAATAAATTTCTTCATGTATGAGTAAATGGTGTGACAGTGATAAAATATGTTTAGTTTATAAAATTGTACAAAAATTTTGTACTTAATTATGGGTAAATAATGATAATAATAATAAAAGTACTTGTGAAGTTTTAATTTTATTCTTGGCAACATATTTCAAAATGCTATCTTAAATTTCTGTAACAGAAATGAAGAGACTCCTTCAATCTGTAAACACAAATTGATAAAACTTTGAATGACTACATTAGATAACATTTATCTTACAGTTGTATGAATATGTGAAGTTGATTTATGTTTCACTTTTTTCTCTTTCTTTACTAAAATGGCAGTCTTTAGTGAATTCTCAACTGTTTTTCTTTATAGTTTTTGACAATATTTTAGTCTTCAATCTCTTGATTTTGAGCGACCTAAACGTATCATTACTTAATTATATTGGCAGAGAATACTTTAAAGACTTTAAACTTGAGTAAAAAATTAAATGATTATACATATTGTAATATAATACTGAAATCCCTTAGGAAGCTTAATTTGATTTGCCATAAGAAATATTTCAGTTAGTATCTATACTCTATAAGTTATAGCAAATTATTTTGTTCAATATTTATCACTAAAGTGTGTTAGTAGGCTATTTCGAAATTCCTATGTCTGTTAAAAGGTGTTAAAATCATCCGATATGCCAAATTCATTATAGCACCGATAACTCTTGGAAATATATGAGGTGGTTCTTGTAACTGTTCTGCAGGAAATATTTCCTTTCTGAATTGCCTTAGATTTTCAAATCTGTTATTTGGTGTAGTTTCTTCTTTATTATTTTTTGCTTCGGTAGTTGTAACAACTGGAACACTGTTTTCAGTTGTTTCTTCATTATCGTTTGAATCAGTTTCAACATCATCTAAACCATCTTCATTTTCATCACTGTCATTATCATCATTATTATTATCACCATTAGGGTTTGATAAGCTTGAGATTAATTGTAGTTTTGCAAATATTTTTGCAATTTTCTTTTGGAAAATTCCTGGTATTGCTTCATTATTGGTTGTGTCAAAGAAGCTTTGGTCACTATTATCATCACTGCTTTGTAATTTTTCTAATTGCTGCACTTTAGATTTTCTTAAATCAATAATATTGCTTGGTGGTGTACTTGAGCCTGATGATATGACAAGTGATAGTGCTTGCCTAGGATTGTACAAAAATGGCTTCCCGCTTGCATATTTGATTACCTGAAAAAGATTAGAAATTATAGAAATATTATTGAGAAGTACATAGGATGTAAATAAACACGCACAAATTAATAAAGCAGGTTAATATACCTTTTAATTTTTCCTAAAATTACTAGGTACAAGAATAATTTGTACAACCTCTTACATTAACAGTTAATATTTAGAAACCCGAACCTGTAGATATTTAAACCCTAGGTGTAACATGGCCCCACTTGAAAAAAATAAAGGTTTTAATATCAAAGACAAAAACAAGGACCATATAATATTTGATATTATCAAATACCTATAGGTCTAAGAAAGTAGAACTTTATTTGACTTTTGATTTCTAAGCTGTGGTCCAATTTCTTCATTGCTCTTCACATATAGATCTTAATGACATTATCAGGATGTTGAAACTTTTCATTAATATGTAAAGAAACTTAGTTTTGCAAAAAAAGATTTACATCCCAAGCTCTTAAATGGTACAATGAGCTTCCAGATTTATGATTAAAAATCAATCAAGTACTATAACCTTTAAAATATCTATATTAAAAATTTTATTATGAAGGAAAGAACCCACATAGCACAAAATGTTTAATGTATGTCTAATAGATATTCATAATGTCCATATTATATCCAGTCCATGAAGAATGTTGCCTGTATATCTAATGGATATACTTCGTGGATATGGAAATGAAAAATAAATAATGATATGAGGATGTTCATGGATCTATCTTGTTTAATTATCATCTCTAGTTGATAAAAACAGTTCGAAATAAATATAAACACTGATTCCTGATGACTACTTTCCATATCTAATGTATATCCAGTAGATATCCATCAACATCCATAAAGAAATTTTTAGAAACCACTGCGAATTAAAAGCTCTGTTTAGACAAGATATGTATAAAATATAATATTACCAAATAATATTTATAAGGTAAATATTTTTTGATATTACTCTTTAAGTTGCCTTAACTTTTCCTTCACCTTATTAGATTTCCGTGAGCTTAAAGACAAATATTGAATTATTGAGGTTTGTTAATGTTTCATGTAAAAATTAAAAAATCGATTTAATGTCTTGTCACGTGGGACTTCTCATTTATTTGCCAAGTATAATTTAACATCAAGTGAAATTATTAAACTAACATATAAATCTGATGAAACTTGAGTTGAGCAACATCTTTCGTTTTGAAACTCGCCCATACCCTGGACATGCAAACCGCGCACACGTGACAGTGTGGTAAGGTAAGTTTTTTTCTTATCATTTATATTTATAATTTTTGTGATACGTGATCGTGAAATTTTGAAGTCGGTTTTTAATTTGTTATGCTTGTACCGACGCCTAGAATAATAAAGAAAAATTGTGTCGTTATTGGTTTTATCGCCATAAACTTACGTAACCTAACATTTATATTGTATTTTACAGTAAGAAAACAAGTGCTGATGAGAAAGCCAACGAGGAAGAAGTGAATAATGAATGAATAAACTTTGCACATGGAGTATCAAGCATTACATGAAATACATTATTGTATTCAATAAAACATTTTAGGTTGTATATAATTATTTTTCATGATTAGGTATATTAAATTATGATATTTATTGTTTTTTTTATGAGATCTCATTTTACATTATTTTTAACGCCTGAACCTAATAATCTTTTTCCATGCTTACATTCCTATATTACATACATGTAGTAAGCATATGGATAATTGTATTAGTTGGAGATAGTACTATTGGGTCACCTGTAGTGTAAACAAGATAGAAGATTGGATGTTATGGATGTCTAATGTATATCCAGTGGTTGTCTCTCAACTGTGTAAGATATCTGATGGATATATCAAAAGCAATCTCTATCAAATAACCATTAGATATCTATGTGGATATCCATATTTATGGACATTTGGCGGACATCTGTATGTCCAATGGATATGTAATGGATATACATGTATATCTATTGGATGTTATGAATATCCATCATAGATGTCTAATGTATATGCAATGGTTGTCTCTGCACTGTGTAAGATATCTAATGGATATATCTAAAGCAATCTCTATCGGATAACCATTGGATGTGCATGTGGATATCCATGTTTATGGACATTAGGCAGACATCTGTATGTCCAGTGGATATGTAATGGATATTCATGTATATCCATTGGATGTTATGGATATTCACCATGGATGTCTTATGTATGTCTAATCGTTATGTTTGTGCTGTGTGGAAATGTGGCTATTGTTTTATGTCATTTCTTGTTATGAATATATATACATATATATGTATTATGTTTAGTCTATTTATGTCATGTAAGTAAGATTTCGTATTTATTTTTGTGTAAATGCCTGTTATGAAGCTACTACCTCTTTGGGCATCTTTCAATAAAGAAATAAAAAAAATTAGAGCAAGTTTGAAACATGTTGCGTTTGATAGCTTTAGGGGTCTTGAATAGTATTAATCTTGCAACCTTGAAATTGATGTGAAGATTTAGAAAAAATTCAAGATGGCGATGAAAAAATAATTTTTTTGTATATATCTCAGAAACAGTGTGTAAATACATTTATACAAAAATGAAGAGGATTAAATTATGTCTTATCCATGTTTTTCGAGAAGTTATAATTGGTAACATATGGGACAGCATAATAAAGATATAGGTATGTTTTAATCCACTCTAATTGACTTTCTATCTCTAACTAAGTATGACAAATATGAGATATTTTATTAGATAGATATTACTTGTTGCTGCTCCACATTGTGTTTGCCATAGATCCAAGACTGGCTAAGCCACATAGCTTGTGTGTAAATTAGGTTTTGTAGCTACTACAATGGTCGTTTATACACATTGGAATTATTCCTGAGAATCTGTATCGATGACTTATTAGTTTTATATTAAGTTATGTTGAAAGTTGTACCGGCATGTCTTTAATGTACATATTTATTATACATGCATTTGGTATTTTGTGATCATTTGAGTGATTTAGTAATTAGTTAAAAAGTAGTTTGAAAAAGCATTTTTTTTCAAGAGTAAGATTTAGGCAACAAGGTTGTATTATACCTTGAATCTACATTTCTGAATATAATAGCTTAGAACAGTACTGATCTAGAAATTATAGTAGACCATATCAAGGTAGAGATTTATGAGTCTGCAGTTCAGCTGTATGTATTGTTAGAATATTTCAATGTATATAAACGATCATCTTGGTAACTACAAAACCCAATTTATGCATTAAAACTAAATCTTGGATCACATGGTAAACACAATATGTGTAGCAGAAACAAATAATTTCATGGAAAAAATATACCAAGCAGCAGGGAATCTGTTATTTCACATTTGAAGGGTTCAGGGGAATAACAATGAATGTCACAAAAACATGAATTAGAGAAATTTCAACTTATATGTTCAAAACATTCATTGGTTCTTGCTGTTTTGTTGAAACATATTCGCTTATATTTTGATATTGTCAGCATTTATGCTCTGGATAATATATAAAATTTATAGTATTCTACTGTAGTAAGTAAATGGCACCACTAACTCAATTTCAGCATTTATGTGACATTCATCGTTATTCCCCTGGACCCTTCATTTGTCATACTTAGTTATCAATGGAATAGAAAAGTGGATTAAAACATGTGATGAATGTGAAGGTAGGTGACGCAACATACTTATCTCTATATCACACTGTCCCGTGTTATTATCAACTCCTTGAAAAACATGGATAGGACACGACTTATAGTCTATACTTTAATCCTCTTCATTTTTGTATAGAAATATTCTTATTGTGGGATGCACCATTTTCAATATATTTAGAAAAAAAACCATCTTTACATTGATTTTGAGGTTGCAAAAATGAACATGTCATTTGAGGCCCTTAAACCTACTAAACACAAAAGGTTTTCAAAATCCTCTTAATTTTTTTCAGGTAAGCTCTCTTTTTCTGACCTGATGATGACTGGCCTATATTAGTAGAGTTTGTATGAGAAGCTATAACTACAGCTGCTTCTCCATAATGCTTTGTAGAAAATTGTCTTTTGGCAAAGACAGGTGTTGGTTGTTTAATGATTTGCAATATACCTATTTTGACGACTGATATCTTTGAATCTGTAAACCACATGAGATTCACTTTAAATTTATTGCTACAGATTCTTAGTACAGGCATGTAGGACATATATTTAAATCATGCGATAGAAAGAAAATAAAAATACACCTTTTTGTAATTATTTATTGTTTGTTTCTGAAATACTATATTTTAAGAGCTAGATACCTTTTTGCATAGGTCATTCTCACATATAAGTGAATGAGTGAGGTTTTACCCATACCTTGTTCCAGGAAATATTAGACTGCCATTAACAAGGAACAAGGTATGGATAGGACCTCACTTGCCCACTAGTATGTGAGGATGACCTACACCAAAAGGGATTTACACTTATAAAATGATTAGAAAATATGTAAAAAAGGTAGATATCTATTAACACTCCCTCACATTGACATCAATCAACGCTCACAATTAGTTTAAATCGTGGACATGAATCCTATCCAGAACTTATGGACATATATGGATAAAAATGTGAAAGGTACTCAAATCACAAATTAAAAGTCTAATTTTAATAATTTGCTAGCTAGAAAATTTTGAATGTAACTTAATGAGAAATGCCATGAAAAGTGCACCCTTAAAGACTGCACACAATAACAAAAACCAAGAAAAGGTTGCATAGAATATTTACTTATCATAGTATATTAGTAGGATACTTTTTATTTTATAAAAGTTATTTTATCCTTGCAATCTTCTCAATCTTATTTATCATGCATTTTCCAATTACCTATTTCCATGAAGCACATATATTAATGTGAAATAAAAATCAGATGTTCATTTATAAAATTCTTAAACTAAACAATAATTAAAGTTACAGAAATTGTTTATCCAATTTTCAGTTTCATACACAAATAAAATAATAATTGATGGATATTTACTTACCATTATGGACACCAATATAAAATTGAGAAATTGAAGTTGAACCTTCATTTTGATAACAACTTATATATCAAGACAGAAACAGGTTGGTATTATAGCAAGTTAAAAATTATTCTGCATAAGTTTATATAATCCCTACCTAGACTTCATAGAAATAAAGTATTGTAGAAAGTGAGGGGATTATAATTTAAACTTTTTTTTGTTATACATTCACTTGTACACTGTATGGTTTCTTAATTATACTGATCTGAAAATCATATAGTAACGGTCAATAAATAAATTAGAAATTTACTAAGATTTTTCAAGATTCATATAAAAATCAAGTTTTGGTGTTTCTCTATCTGCTTTTAGTTTTTGTTTTTAAATTAATGTTGCCTGAAAAGAGTTTATATGAAATAAAAATATTTCTTATTAATAAGTATTATGATATCTCATTTCTAAACATAAAACTGATTTAAAATAAAAACTAATGTTAATAATCTGTAATATTGTAAGAAATGCTCAATATTCATTTCAGATACTAATATGGGACAAGGACCATTATTGTCGGCAATCTATGAGGAAAAATTCATTGCACACATCTGATACTACATGGTTAGAATTTTAAAGGGGTGTTAGGCAAAAACTCTATTTACATATGAATACATGCATATATGCATTCTTTACTAACTTGGTAACAATAATTGTATTGTTTTCAATAAGCAAATGCTTTTCCAGT
Organism: Ignelater luminosus; assembly: GCA_011009095.1. Taxonomy (NCBI): domain Eukaryota; kingdom Metazoa; phylum Arthropoda; class Insecta; order Coleoptera; family Elateridae; genus Ignelater; species Ignelater luminosus. The sequence goes on from VTPC01089973.1 coordinate 432,328, forward strand.
GTGGATTCCCTTCTTTTAATATTTTAGTGATAGTAATTGAAATTGTTTTTATAAGGATTTATTTTTCAAGTACCACAATTCTATATGATGACTATACGTAAAGCATGAATAAAAAGTAAGGAATATTAATGTTAGAGCTTTTAGTTATACAAAAAAAGGTTCTAACAAAAGTTTAATGTCTAGATATTTGTCATAATTCTTTCACAATTATCATTTCAAAAGATGCTATCTTTTGCCAAACAAAAAAAGGTTGATAGATATGCATAAATTATTGGTGCAGAGTTTTCAAAAAAACTTAAAATAAAAATTTCTTCTATTAGGTGCAAACTTTTTGGTGGTCATGGTATATTATTGTGTTTATACTTCATCACCCCACACTATTTATTGTTGACAATTCACCATTAAAATAAAAACAAAAATAATTGAATGTTCTTCATCGTCATTGCTTTTACGGAATTATATTACTGCCATTATCGAACCATAGAAATTACGCACACATTCCATAAATCTTAGGAAGTGTATCCAGAAATGCTAAACCAGTTACAGAATACAATGCAATACAGATTCCTGCAAAAACAACATACACAAATAATCTAGTTAACTAAAATAAAAGATAATACGTGTTTTAGTCTAAAACAATCAAATCTATGAATTATACGATAAAAGCTCAAAACTAGTGAATTACGACAATAAACACATCAGAAATTGTAAAATGATTAAAAATAGAAACACAGGTGCCCCAAGAGGAGAGCAAGATGGAGCACTTGCCCCCTCTTGGATTTTGGTATTTATTTCTTATTAAATAAAAGTCCAATAATGACATAAAACTTCTTTTCTTGCTGAGCTGCGAGCAGGCCCTGCACTCAGAATTACATAATCAAGGGGCATTCTCTTTACCTATGTGGTCTTATGGTTTTATTTATTAAAAATAACATGAACAAGCGGTATACATCATTGTACTTGAAAAAGAATGAACTTTCCAATAATGTCAAGCCCCTTGTACCACTTAAAAAAAAATCTAGTTGGCATTGTATCTTGAAAATTAACTAAAACAAAAGTAAACCATTGAAAAAATGCAATAATGGATTTCAACCGTTTCAGTATACACCCCAACTTAAATGGTTCCTTAAAATTAGGCTGATTCTATACTTTTGAAATGACTTTTTTGTTATACGGAAAGCCCTTTTTTTCTTTTTTTACTGTTGCCACATAAATGAAATTTAAACTAGTAGAGGAAAGGTAGCTAATAAAATTAACGTACAACAAACGAAATGTCCCTTTTATGGCTGGTACAAAAAATTACCCAAGTATAGTTACCTTGAAAATTCTGCAAGCAGATGCTGTCAGCCAGTTCTTTAAATGCCAACATAATTCTAAACAATAAGTCTCTTAAAAATCATAAAACTTACTGACTGTACTAGTACAAATTGCTGGAAACATTAAAAAAGGCTGAAGTTTCTTAAGCATGGCAAGAAATTATGTTAGGAAAAACAATAAGTGATAAAAATCTAAAAAACTGCTGAGCCCCATCTAACTTCATTAATGTGGATTACCAATTCTTTCTACTACTATAACCTGCACTTTCTAATTTCACACTGCACTGCATCAAACTGAAGAAAGTACAAAACAATGAATTACCAAGCCAGTCTGTTGGTTTTAAACAGGAAACTGACAGGTTGTAATCTGTAGTCTCTTATACTTCTATGTTATCTAATTTAAAGCAAATTGTAGTGCTTCTATGTAAACTTCTTTTCCTAAAAGACCGTGATTAGAAACTCAAAAATCAAATCTTTCACAGGTCTAAAATAAAAAACCAACAAGTTTGAGCTTGGGGCACTCAAATAGTTAAGATGGCCCTGCAAATAGTACCCCCCCCCCCCAGTGTATGTCAAGCCATTAAAAAGTAAACCAATCTGTGCGTGAATCAGTACGGACTATGAAAGACATAGGACATAGGTAAGTCAGTGATAGGAAGATTATACCAGGTGATCATTTTAAAACTTCCCACCCTGAATATCTTGAAAACCAAAAAAGATATTGGAATAAATCCAAGGGTATTTTCTTATACCAGGAGGAGGAGACTAAACTATATACAAAGTTTTCGATTAAGATTCTACCCTAAGCTCCAGCCACTCCCACTTTAAAATTTTAAATTGGATGATAGGGCATGTAACACATCAAATTAAAGGTCTTCAATACCAGAATGTAGTGGAGTTTGAAAAAATCAAATCGGCCGATTGGTTTTCAAAGAATTAATTTTTTTATTTTAATAAAGGTACATTATTAAATTTATCGTAATAGATGCTCGAATTGCAAGGCAATGATAAAGCCTATTTTACTTTACTTATCTAAAATTACGATGAATTTCATTTATCATTGCCTAGCAACTAATGGAGCGCAATTCGAGCATCTCTTACGATCAATTTAATAGTGTACCTTTATTAAAATAGAAAAATCAATTCTTCAAAAACCTATTGGCCGATTTGACTTTTTCAAACACCACTGCATTCTGGTATTGAAGACCTTTAATTTGATGTGCTACATGCCATATCATCCAATTTAAAATTTTAAAGTGGGGGTGGTAGAATCTTAATCGATAATTTTGTACATAGTTTAGTCTCCCCCTTCCGGTATAAGAAAATGTCTTTGAATTTATTCCGATATCTTTTTTGGTTTTTAAGATATTCAGAGGGGGAAGTTTTAAAATAATCACCCGGTATAATACAGCCATTTCTGACAAAGTACATACTAAATAAATAAATCACCAATGTAAGTTTTTCATCTTACAGGCTACATAGATTGGGTACTCAAATAAATTTGTGGTTGTAGGTGGAATAGTGTTTTTATTATTATAATTTATTAACAAGTTCCACAAAGTAAGTGTGATTAAAATAAATATTTTTTGTTGGTTCATATTATTAACATAAATCATCTCTTGTCTTGTCACAACTGTCTACTGCTGGTTGGCCATACCACAGATCAAATAAGAGTAAGATATTTCACTCCCTATACCACCAATGTTCCCATTTTTTGTCTCTGCGCATTTACATTAGCAGCTCTGGGAGTTAATCACGCCTACTCTTTTACGCGCGTTTTATGAATTAAGTGAAATAGTTCTGTGTGCACGGGTGCTGGATACCACGACATACTGCGTTCCTTGCGCAGTACATGTCAAAATAGTAAGTTCTGGGAGTTGCTTGGAGAGAGGGAGAGAGAGAGAGAGAGAGAGAGAGAGAGAAAGCAAGCAATAGAATCCACATATCTGTCGATGGGAAGCATTTGACTCTTATTTAATCTGTGGCCGTAATATGGAGTAAACCCCCACCTAAGTATATTGCTAACTTAAAATTATATCGGTGTGCACACTGCTTACGTTCCGTAATTTCTTGTTGTCTCTTTGTTTTGCGTTTTTTACAGTTTATTTTGTTCTATTTAAAGATCAGTCTTTTTCAAGACTAAATCTGCTTTTAGTGAATTAATCAAGATAAGTTAGATTTAACACATTCAAATGGTGTGATAATAAATCTGAAATATTTAAGTTTTTAAGTAATTTCATCATAGTATATCTAATACCACGCCACTGGAACACTACATTATTTTTATTACAATAGAGCTGGCAATAGTGCAAGATGTGTTGCCTAACCAACAGTAAATTTCGTGATCACGTGTTTGTAATAATTCTTGGTATCTCTGTATAAGGTATAACCAAACTATACTCTTTTCAGAATAACCAACCACCAAAACAAGTTAATGTTGGTGTAAAAATTAAAATTAATTTGTTAATCTATAACTTTAAATTGAATCTTAGGGAATAATCTCTTGCTGTAGTGCTTTGTTACTTCAAGCAAAGCATATGTTATTTAATTAGGTAACTGCTATCAACCTAAGGTACCCTTCAAATCTCTGTAAGCTTTTATGTTAAATATATCTATATCCTGCTCAAGATTATAATAAGCTTTACACATTCGCACCAGTGGTGAGTTCATTTGATAGTTTGTTGTATATGGTATTGGGAAATTTATGGAACCTAGTAAGAGTGGATAATCCAAAATTCTTTGTATTAGTTTGTACAGAAAAACAATTTGTAAATTTTGTTTTTTTTTCTTTCTAATGTAGGGGAAACCGGGGCATTAGCGTACTGCAAATTTTAATTGCTTATAACAAAGTTACTTTTTAAGATTATGTCTTAAAATTTTGTTTGTGGATTGCAAACTATAAATAGTTTATTGGTTTATGGTCAAATCTGTATTATTTCAAACTAAAATAACATATTTTCTTATTTTATTTATTTTTCTAAATACGCTAATGCCCCGAACCTATTGGGGTAATAGCGTATAAGAAATGCTATTGCCCCAAATGGCAACTACCATACAAAATAAAAAACAACATACTTTCAACGTTTAAGAAAAATAGAATATAAAAACTATAAAAGTATTCTCTATAAAAATATTCCAAAAATCGGGAAATGAATATACACTCTGTATTTATATAAGAACAGGGTGGGAGTACTTTGTACTCTAAAAATAAAACTTTTACAAAAAAAACAAACTAAACTCTAAAAAACAAACATAGTTATGAATACTAAAAAACAAAACTAAAATGTCACTCTAAAAATAGTAGGTAATGTTTCCACGTATTATTAATGGACGTTCAAATTTCCAAACGAGATTCCAAAATTTAAAAAGGAATGTTGTCGTTTAGTTGCGCCATGAAGTGTTGGTTCTGGAAGTTTTATTTTAATATGAGTTTTCTGAATTACACTTATATCTAGTACTTGAGGCAGAACAAATGTATTTTTCAGTTTGTTGCTTTTTCGGAAAAATGATACTTCATATTCTCCATTCTTTTCATCAGTTATAACTTTTCCTACAAAGTAAACTACATTTTTATTAGTCTTGAACTCTACCAAAACATAATGGAGTCTACGTATTTCCTCCAGTTCACCAAAATTTATATCTATTTCCTCCTCATCAATTTCTTCTTCTGATGACAATTTTGGCTCTGATGTTTCTGATTCTGATTCACTTTCTGACTTTTTGGTTTTCTTCGGTCTTTTAATCTTCTTATTTTCCTGTGATGCAATGTGTCTTTTAACTTTCATGGTATTTTTTGTGGTCTTCTTTAGCTCTTTTTCTTCTAATTCTCCTCTCAAAGGAGTTGAAGTTAAAATTCCCGAATGCTTTTTTTTACATTACGTTTCTTAGTCTTTGTTCCATTGGTAAGGAAAATAACTCATCATAATCTTCCATACTGTCTGCTAGTAAATAACAAGGTTCAGCACTCGGTCCAGCATTATTTTGTGAGATGTTGGCATTGGGTGGTGTTATATTGTTTTTATTTATAACATCTTTAATATGTTGTTGATTGGAGTTTGATGGATGCAGTAAAGAATCAGATGCAGCAAAATCTTCGTCCGAAAATACACTTGGTTGAAAGGGGTAAATTCCTGTAGTCCGAAATCCATTTACGGCTTTTTCAATAGTGCATACTTTCTGATATGCTTGCCCAAATAATTCAGCCATTTCATTAACCGTAATACGTTTACCAGAATTTGACTTAATCCAATAGTCACATTGATGGTCATACGCGGTCTTCAGTAGTCCGAAAAATGATATGTCCAAAGGTTGGGTTCTGTGGCTCGTGTGGGGAGGCAGTGAAATCATATCTACACCATTTTCTTTGGCCAAATCATAAACTTGTAGTGAATAATGGCTTACATGGTACACATGATGATCTTTTGATGGACGAATATGTTTAATAAAATGCTTCATCCATTCAAGAAATACGTCTCCATTACTCCAGCCATTTCCACTAGCAAAACCTTTGGAACCAGGTGGAGCGTTCTTCATAAGGCGGTCGTTCATTAACTTTCGTGGAAAGACGAGAACTGGGGGTACATAAGTTCCTGAAGAGCTAACGCAACATATTACTGTCATAAGTTCTCCCCTTTCTGCACTTGTTATCTTCCCGACTTGCTTCAAACCTTTTTGAGTTATGATTCTAGATGGCCGATGAACAGTACGAAGACCGCTTTCGTCCATATTGTAAATGTCATTAGGGCCATAATTATACTTCTCGTAGAGGGCTGAAAGATTAGCGAGAAATCGGTCAATTTCTGCTTTATTAAAGCTCATAACTCGATTTAAACTTGTTGGTTCTGGGGATCTAAGAGAAATATCTGGATGTCGTTTTATGAATCCTCTGTAGAAATCCCAGCCTGCCATTTTCAGTCTTTTTTTATTCTCTGTTAGAGGATAAGAACAAAAAATGTTATTCTATTTGTATTGTGCATGTATGTTTTGTTTTGATACACCATGTATTAAATTATAGTTTTGTTTGTTTTAGTTAACGTGCATGCATGATGTAATCAAGTAGTGAAATGTCAATAAATAGTTATGTTACTTTTCTAGTGTGTATGTGCGTATTAAATCAATAAACCGATATAAAATTATAACATTCTCGAATCTCTTTTCTTTTCCTAACTTAACAGCATACTGGTAAGCCACTATTCAAAATTCTTCAGTGGTCAGTCCATAAAACCTTTGTGATAGTTTTAAACAGTACCTTTCTAAGGCATTTTCTTGTTCGATCGTGAAAACTCTTTTTATACCTGTTTGCTTAAGTAATGCAGGTACATTTTCTTTATTACGACTTCTGTTTTTAACATGATCTCGAAGAGTTGTTGAAGGAATATTAAACTCTCTACTAACATCCATAAGGGTCGTTTCGCTTGATCTAATTAGTGCCAATACACTTTTTAAATCGTCCACGCTCCATTGAGCTCTTAGATTTCTTTTCTTATAATTTCCAACCATGCTGAAACAAAATAAATAATAATCGGAGCCATCTAGGCCAACAACTAGCCATATGGGGCAATAGCGTCGTTTAATGCTATTGCCCCGAACAAAACTGTACGCTAGTGCCCCATCAACATTGTGTTTTTTTTTTAAGAAAATGTTAGGTTAGAACAAGTTGCCTGTGCATAGAAATAACATGAGACTTAATTTACGATTATATTTATTGTTTGCACCCATTAGAATTGTAAATAAATCCTTACTTACTTTCTTGTAAGCCTTCAAAGATTCTGGCGTTACTTCTCACGGTACTGTAAAAGTTTCAAAAATTATTTTTGCGTAGGACCCACATGCTTTATCCGAGATTTCAAGATGCACTGACAAAATGAAGTTAAATACATCACCTAATGCTACAGTCATAGAGACATCTATTATTGTTTCGACAAAACAGCAACTTACGCTAATTCCCCGGTCTCCCCTATTTAGATTGTATAAAGTTAACAAATTTTATGATTACTTTTCCTTTGTGAATGTGTCACATTATAGTAACAGAATTTTAGAAATTTATATTGTAAACGTTCAAGAGCCAAATTTACCTATCTGGTAAGTATCATAGGGTTAGGGATTCCAAATTACCGATAAGTACTCTGGTTTAGATCTATTTATAAAGTTGAACAATGACAGGAGAGTTTGCATGTTTTTAAATTCTTTAGAAATTCTACATAGAAATCCTAAGTTCTTGTATGAATCAGTAACAAGAGCGCTTAAGTGATTCTATTAATGGTTAATTTTGAATTAAAAGTAATTCCTAAATCCTTCATTGAGTTTTATATTGTAATGAATTGTGTTAAATCTGTAATCCCAGTTTATACAGTTCTGTTTTCCTGAGTAAGTCATTACAAAGCATTTATCAACATTAAAGTGCAATTTACTCTCCTGTACCCATCTATGTATAGAATTCAAATCCGACTGCAGATCCTGATATTGTTCAAGTTTCGATTCTTTAAAGATTTTGAAATTATCAGCATATAATAAGTAACTACAATTAGAAATATTTTGAGAGATATCATTTTATAAAAAGTAAAATAGTAATGGGTCCAGATTGGAGCCTTGCAGAACTCCAGATACAGCTGAGAATAATTTCAATTTATATCCCAGGCATTCGACATATTGTCTCCTCTCGTACAAATAAGATTTGATAAAAAAATTCAATAATTTACTGCTGAATCCGAGCCATGATAATTTAATAGGTAAAGTGCAATAATCAACCTTATCAAAGTCAATGTAAACATCTAGCTCATGTTTCTTTTTTCAAAGTATTAGAAACTGTCTATGTAAAGTAACACAGATTAGTCACTGCAGACCTAGCTTTCACGAACCCATGCTGATTAATATCTATTAAATGTTTTACTTGATAAAATATGTTATTGTATACAGAACCGATTCAAAAACTTTAGCGAATGTAGATAAGATACTAATGGAACGATATTTTTCAACTAAAGAATGATTACCGGATTTATGGATTGGGCATATCTGAATGTTGTCCATTTGCTGGGAAATATCCTTGTTTCTAATGATCGATTTATAATATCATATAATGGATCAATCAAATATTTAGCACAACCTTTAAGGATATAGATGGGAATACTGCCAGGGCCTACAGCATTTCTTGGTTTTTTAAGAGCCTTAGATATTTCTCAATATATTAATCATATTGGATGGCATGTGAATAAGGTCGTTGTCTCCGATGTTTTCAGTGTGCTCGTAAACAGCTTGAAAATAGACTGTGAAGCCCTGAACAATATAACTTTCACCCTCTAGTTTGCAATCATCACTGTACAGAATAATTGGTCAAGCATTTTTCTTCGTTTTGGTTTTCACATAATTCTAAAATTCTTTAGGTTCATCCTTCAATTAATTTTCAACTGTATATAAGTAATTAGAATGGGCTGTTTTTAACTCTATTTTTAATTGTGCTCTAACCTGTTTGTAATTAAGATTATATGAACATTTAGTTTAGTCTTAATAAAGTTATACGTATATGTTTTTGTAGAAACCAGTGACGATATGTAAAGATGTAATAAATTACACTTTCCAGTTTAGACATTTTTATTTTTTCAATTCACAACACTGTATTGAGGGATTACATTTAAAAAATATACATCAATATTATTTACTTAACTTCTAATGTTTATCTTTTAAGGCACTAACAATACAAACTACAATAAATAATATAAAGATTTGATTAACAAATATAGTACCAAAACAAAATAATTTATATTAAGTTTACTGTAGCGTGCTTTACATTATAAACACAAATTACACTCTTTATCATACAAAATTATAAAAATATATTAAACAACAGTCTTCCTAATATTAATAAAAAAAAAAGAAAACAAAAACAGTACAACAAAATTAGCATTAATTAAAAACGGGAGGTTCTTAACTATAATAGACACACGATGTGTTTGTTTGAATAGCAATCATTGATTGATCATGATATAATAATGCACATTGAAGAATAATTAATACGCTGTTAAGTTTAAGTCTTGTTTAGTACGGCATAAAATAGGATTGTAAGTATATTAATATCAAAAATAAATACTTCGTAGTTATGATTACAGAAACAAAACTAGAATAACATTAATAATATTTTGGAAGGAAAAATTATAATTTGCGTTGTTGTAAATGTTGCTCGTTTTATATTTACCTAACAAAAGAAGAATTGGATAAAATATAAGAAATATGTTTGTTTATTGTCACAATCGACCTTGTTTTGTACTGAATTAGTGGTTTAGATGATGTTTGCAAGCTTTCAATTCTCTCACTTATACAACCTCAAGCATATGATAATGTCATTATAAACAGGATATTGTAGTTTGATAAAATCATCCAGTTTCACACCTATTGTAATTTAAGGTTAATTTGATTTTAAGTAGTTAAAATATTAATATGATGACCATAATTACAAAACATAAAATGCTATATCATCTTCTACCTTACCATTCCAAAATGTCTTGTTTTATTTGTAATTAGCGATAATTCAGAATTGAGCAAGAAATTATATTGAGCTACTTTAGTATAGAAATAAATTGACATTTTTATTATTTTAGATATTATAGTTAATAGTACATTATTTCAAGGTTGTGTCATTTATTAAAAATATTTTTTTAAATATTATACGATTAAATCAGGATTTATTATATTCATATAAGATATTCGCCATTAAATCTACATAATGCCTCTTTTCTACAATGAAGGTATCAATAATAAACAAAACAAATATGAAATAATAACAATTGTGGACCCTAAAATAACCAATATCACATAGTATTTGCTATCTCAAGTCCTTTATTACACACAATAAAGTTGCTGTAAATTTTCCAAACATTCTATAAGGAGAGAACAAATTCAAAATCTCAGAAACACCATACAACAAATTGAGAGCTAAATATTTTTAAAATCTATTCGAGATTATTTACAAGAATTTTGTAAAGTTACATCAAAATTGCAGCAACCTTAACCACTCTCAAACATATATACACATTCTTTAATATAAACTATAGCTTACAACTATGAATTATTTAAAAAATGATTAGCATGAGTTTTTTCATGCAAATCACGATGATCTTTACGGCCAAATTTTTTGTCACATGCACCACACGAATATTTCTTTTCACTGCAATGAGTTCTTAGATGCCTATACCAACAACCTTTTCCGACTGCTTTAAAACAAATTGTACATTTACTCATATCAGATTTCCTATACATATCATGATAGTACTTTAATTCTTCTTTTGGAAAAGTTAATTTTGGTGGCGATTGCTTGCTACCTGCAGCAGCGCTTTCTGCAGTTTCATGATTTGTATCATCTTGTTGCACACCACTTTTAAATTTTATATTCTGTATTTTTTGGGGAAATTTAAATTTAATTTTTGGAAAACCAATTTTTGTCGGCACTTTCTTTATCACAGTTAGTGCTTTATTTTGCATTAAGGAATCTATATTCTGAGATTTTTGTACTATTTCATTTGGACTATCTTGTGATGTATCATAAAAATTTATTTCTGGTTTCACTATCACATGTTCGACTTCTCTAGATGTTAAAACATTTGGCATTCTTTCAACTCGTTTCGTTTTAATGTTTGGTGTTTTATTTAAGGCAGGTTTTGGTAAGGGATCAGGTACTCTACTAACAGTCTTAAAGTTGCATTGTTGCATATGTGACAATTGATCAGTTTTGATTGCGAAAGCATGACAACAATATAAACAAGGAAAAAACTGACGGCCGTCCTGTGCATAAACAACATCTGGTATATTATCATCCTGCTTGTCCATAACACGAGGATGCTTAACACTAGATAGTAGTTTCCCTGGCTTTTTCGTTTTCCTTTGATTCTCCATCGCTTTGTAAATTGCATCATCATTGTATGTTAAAACGGTAGAATTCTTTCTTAGATTGGGCATGTTCGTTTCTAGTGTGGCTCCTGTATGAATTTAAAAGGAAAAAAGAGCAAAAAATAAACATAACCTCGAAAATAATTTAGGCCAAGGGCATTTATTTCACTCACCAGATTCACATTACTGATTTGATATACAGTTATTCTTGCTGTTTTTAAAGATCTGATAAATTAATGAAACATAATTTAAATACACATTATTATAAATAGCACTAATTATACGCAACAAGCAACGTATAAAAGTAAAGCACTAAACTACTATACGAGGAAGCAGAGCGGGACGAGGACATCAAGAGCCAACGAGAATAAAGCGGAATAAAGGACACTAATGCAATGTTGCCAGATGAAGAATAAATATCTATTGACGTTTGGTTGGTTTGTGATGTTAAAAATGGCTGTACGCCTGTATTGTCACAGAGGATATATACCCTATAGTCTGTGGTATTGTTTAGTAAAACCAGCAATTATATGCAGGTAGATTTGGAATTAACTTAAAACTCTTTCATGAAGTGTGCTCTTTAGCCAACTTTGATTTTCTCTCATAATGCTAAGTGGCAGAGTATTCATTCAAAACTTTCAGTTTGTTAACTTACTGATAAAATAGTCCCCTTTTCTCATTGTCCAAAGCTCATTGTAAGTGTAATGCGTAATATTATTAAAATAAGAAAGCATAAATATATGTCGAATTGGCAAGTTACAAATTCGGACAAAATAATAAGTTAACCTAAAAATTACGTGAATCCTAAATGTAACAACTAAATTTATCAAACAATGATTACCATTTATACTTTAAGAACTCTAGGTCACAGACAAGTACACAGTCCCTATCAAATCGATATTGGCAAAATCGTAGCCATGTTTTCGTTGTTATCAGTGTTTAGAAAACTAAATAAATTCCAGGAAGCACATAAATGTATTAATTGATATAAACTTTATTTCTCTAAACATTATTTTCAATCGTTGTTGTAGTGCAAATCAAATTGAATTAGGATGCAACTAAATCTGGCAACATCGGTCGGAATCAAAGCAGCCAAACGGTCAACCAAACCACTATACCAGGGGTCGGCAAGTAGTTTTAGGTGAGGTCCGGATACTATGGGAAAATTTTAACGAAGTCCAGAAAAAAACAAATGATAATAATTAAGTGCTACATATTTATTATATTGGTTTCAAATCACATTCTGAATTATAAAACACAAGACCTAAAATTAATGTGAGAAATTACACCGATGGTCTTGAGCCAGTTTTTTATGGTTTGGTTCTCGAGAGGAACAGCAAATTCTAAGTGTGTCTTTTAGGTGGGCGTCCGTTAATCTCGAACGATATTTGTTTTTCAAAAAATTCACCTTTGAGAAAGATGTTTCACATATGTATGTCGAGCCAAACATAATGGCCAAATTGATAGCTAGTTTTTTGCAATTTTTATATTTTTCTGGGACATGTTTGGCCCAAAATTCTTCAGTTGATACCGTTTTATACATTTGCAAAGACACATCTTCTTGCAAATCAATTATCTCCATTTGAAGTGATGGCTTTGACAGATTAAACAACTTGGCAGCCACGTCTGTCCATTCTGCCGCTACATAAACTTCAAATGGCGATTTAAGAAACGAAGATAGCTTGCCTATCTCTGCAAAGTCTTGGAATCTTGTAGCAAATTCGTTCCTAAGATCGGCCAGAAATTTTACAAACACTGCAATGTCTTCTTCAGAGTTCTCCTTTTTAAATTCAAGAATAGTCGGAAAATGAATAAATTCTTGTTCTGCAATATCTTTTTCAAAGATACCGAGCTTACGACGAAAAGCAGACATGCTTTGTATCAGATCACATATTAATTTTCCATTTCCTTGTAACTCTGTGTTGAGCGCATTCAAATATTTCAAAATATCTTTTAGAAAAGCCACAACCAGCATATTGCGCTCGTTTGTTATGAACTCAAAGTGCTTCCTGGCGCCCTGCGTATCTAAGTTTTGCAAGAAGGAGGTTACTTGTTCTTTTATTAGCCAGAAACGTTCAATAACTTGACCTTTACTTAGTCAACGAACATTGTTGTGTTGTAGTAAGTCAGAATACGCTGAATCACATTCAGAAAGAAACTCCTTGAAATGTCGGTGCTGAAGAGCAGAATGAGATCTCATAAAATTAATCAACTTGACTAAGCTGTTCATCACTTCTTTCAGTGTAGCACTAAGTTTTCCACAAAGGGCTGCCTGGTGAATTATGCACTGATACGATATTAGTCCTGAATTTTTATCCCTGATTCTCTTTGCTACACCTTTTTTTTTGCCAATCATTGCTGGGGCCCCGTCAGTTGAAAGCGACACCATTTTATCATAACTGATGTTAGATTTAGTAATAAATTCATCAATGACCTTGAATAAATCTTCTCCTCGAGTGTTACCTTTCAACGGCAATATTGCTAGCAACTCTTCCCTAAATATCTGACCTTCAATGTCAAGAAATCTTACGAAAATAGACATTTGTTCGTCATCAACAATGTCACATGATTCATCAAGTGCTATGGCGTAGCAAGGTGCCTTTTGCAGAAGTTTAAGAAGAGTGTTTTTAATATCCGCAGCTAAAATTCTCGTTCTTCGTGTATTACTTCTCGCTGACAATGGAATACTTTGAATTGCAGAAACAACACCTTTTTTTTCTTCAAAAAGTGACGTAACTACTGCCAACATACATTCCTTCACTATCTCAGAATCTGAAAATGGTTTCTGGTGTTTATTAAGCGTCCAGCACACACGTAACGCTGCTTCTGTGGATTTTTCTTGGTCGCTCATGCAACGAACTAGTAATTTTGTGCTTTTTTCGTAAGAACTGAGATATGCCTGAAGTTTTTCTTTACGAGCCTCACTGCCAAGAGGAAAGTTTTTGTGGAATTGCTGATGAGTTGTTTCGTAGCAGCAGCAGAGGCCACTGTAGGCATTACGCCTTTTCGGCCTGATGAATAGGGGAAGTAGTTTAGATGTGAACGCTGCTGCGGCAAAAGCGCGCCAGTCTGCCCGGAAACCCCTCGATCAAAACGATCAACGCGTGTCCGGCCCGGCCAGGGAGGAAGTGTGGAGGCGCGGCGGGTCGGCCCGCCGCCCGGTCCCCAGCTCCCATCCGGCATCACCGTCCCCGGCGGTATAAGGGCATCCCTGAGGAGCGCGTCCCTCGTTCTATGAGGCACCGCAACCCATCACGACTATACTGTGACCAAACCTTAGATCATATATACTCCGTAGATAACGCCTTCTGCATTTAGCTAATGCATTTGGTTTGTGCCAACATTCAGTTATTGTAGCGCATGCGCAATAAGTAAATCTCGTAACTTTAAAAATCATTGGCGTACTTACGCAAATTTCCTACAGAGGCAACATAAAAAGGCAGCAATAATGTTATTTTTATTTATCCTTGTATCTATAGATTATTGTATGACCCAGGAACAAAGAAAAATAAATTTTGAATACAAATAAAATAGTAAAAAAAACCTGCAAATCACAACACCGCATATGCTTACGGACGACACTGCTTTTTGAACAACGCAAAATCGCGGAAAACACACTGCACATGTCTTATAATTACAAGTTGATGTGAATCTTGGCACAAACTTGTGGCTGAAGGCTTTATCTACGGAGTATATATGATCTAAGAACCAAACTAACTTTTCCTTTAAATTGCTATATCATGCGATCATGTAAATTCCTTATCATGTAAACCTCGAAAAATCTTTATATATCAATTTAGGTAGGTTACAGATGCGATGGCTTCTCCGTTCTCTTGAGAATATGTCGCAGAATATTCGTTGCAGAAATAAAAATAATTACTAAAATATAACAAATGAAGAAGAGGGCTGCATTAAAACTAGAGCAAAATCTAACGCGGCTTCTAATCTTGTATTAGTATCAAATTAGAATTAACTGTGGTTAGAATACAACCTCTTTTCGTGTAAATCTAAACTAGAGAAAAAGTTTATAATGTAAAAGAATTCAACAACAATGCACAGCTGGTAGATTATGGTAAGATGTTATGGTCAGCAGAGTATAGATTTTTTAAGGGTCTTTTGGTTTAACAGGTCAATATTTGTTGTAGAACACCCAGAGGCTTATCCATCTATTTAGGCTCATACGTATAATTCCTTTGCTACTGAACCCGATGCTACTGCAGTAAGAAAAGGCATTCTCTTATAGAGAATTGCTATTAAAAGGAAATATTCCTTACTTTTTTTGATTAATTTTTGTGGATTTAGTTAAATACAATAATCACGCTAAACATATTTTCCGACTCTTTGGAAAGTATTTAGCAGAGAGAACGCTAGGGTTTCTAGGGATTTTATTTTTTTTCTTCTGTTTACTATTTCTATCATCCAGTTCATACCTACATTATAATCTACGGACTTTAGTCAGTACTACTGCTCGTTAACCAATGAATCATTACAATGGAGAAAATTTTTGTCACCGACATTCAATATTTAAGCTTAGTAAACTATCTCAAAACGATCAGCATTACAATAAACGCCTCATTATGCTTAGAGATGATGTAAATAAGGTCGTCGGTTTGAAGATTTAAAAGTATAATATCAATCAATCAATCAGAAAACAGGATCACAGTGACCTGGCATTGTACTGTCGACTATTAAACCAATCATATTTTGTTGGCACTAATCTGCGTCTTAATTGGTTATTGCTACGTTTCAAAATTTTAAATTTTATTTTGCATTTCCTTACTGCTGTAGGTATAAAATCGGATTTTTTGAAATCTCCTACCTTGGTTATTTTATAACAATCTAAACTTTGAAAAATACCCAAAAACTTTGTTATAAGTATTGTCATGTCATGTTTACAGAATAAAAATTGGTGTTATGCAGATAGTCCAGTCAACAAAGGGGTTATAGAGGACATGGAAAGGGGGAGAATTTTTCTCTTGGGGAATGTGTTGGAGGTAGTTAGGAGGCAAAGATACTAAAAGTCCCCGTCCATAGCCCTGCCGCTTCAGGGGGGAGGGGGGGTGGAAAGGTCCCTCTTTTCGGTTTCTTACTTATAACTCGGAAACGGTGCGTCGTACGGTAAGAAGTATTTCCTACAAAATAAAAGATAAGTAAATTTCCTACAAGACTGTCTATATTAATTTTCTTTCTATGTATTGTAGTTTCCGAGATATTCACCAGCGAAGATCAATAATTTTCGAAAAACTTTCTTTTGCCTTAGATTTTTCGTCAAACTTGTCCTTCTAACCCCTCAGCCTTATGTTTTACAGAAAAGTCGACAGACAGAAAGTTGTAGAGCATTTAGTTTCCTTTACAAATATATAATAGTTACTAAGTTATCTTCTACATATCAGAGGTTACAGCAATTTGAAGTTTTTGGATACATTTCGTGATTTCACAAGGAAAGTCAATGAATGCCCAAACGGGGGTTGTAGAGGAATTCTTCTCTTGAGGAATATGTTGCGGGTAGTAAGGAGGCAAAGATACTAAAACTCCACGCCCCTAGCCCTGCCGCTTTAGGGGGGGGAGGTTGGAAAGGTTCCTGTTTTCGGTTTCTTTCTTATAATTCGGAAACGGTGCGTCGCACGGTAAAAAGTATTCCTCACAAAATAGAAGATAATTAAATTTTCTGCAAGACTATCTATATTTATTTTCTTTCTATGTGTTATAGTTTCCGAGATATTCGCCAGCGAAAATCGATAATTTTCAAAAAACTTTTTTTTTGCCTCACATTTTATGTCGAAATTGTCCTTCTAACTCTTCAGCCTTATGTTTTCGGAAAACAAATTTAACTTTTCGATGACGTAACAATTTTCTTCAGGGTAATGATCTGGCCCCTACCCTATTTTCTTACCTTTAATAAGGATGTCAAACACAAAACTGCGTAAAATAGCAGACACCTTAGAGTAGCAAGCATGTAGAAAATTTTATTTCAATATCTTGCCTTGTTCTTGAAACATTGAAAAAACTAGAAATTTTAAAATTAAACTTTAACACCCTGTATTTCGGAAACGATTAAGTTTCGGACTTACGTTTATTACTTTTCCGTTTGTTTTACGTTCTAAAATATGTTCTTAACGTATGACTGTATGTTTTCTGGGACACGCTGTATACGATTTTCCTTATAATAACATTTTTTTTATTTCCACTAGTGACAATGCCATCTTTCATACACTTACATACACGACAGGTATAAATTGGTGTTTTACTGTTGTAGTCTTTTTATAGAATAATTTTATTATAATAATGCCATCGTGGCTGGTACTAGAGAGGTTTATATGTTTACATATGTATCATCTGTACTTCGCACGACCAATAATCCCTCAGAAGATCATTTTAAAACAGGCATCTGTTTCAACCCGAAATTATAATAACACTGTACTTGCACCTGGATATTAATAAAATTACTGTTAAAAGCTAATTGATCGCTTAGCAACCAGTTGCTAAGGATACATAATATTTATTATTATCATACAACATAGCAACTGATAGTAATCAATTCTAATGCTATTATTTAAGTGTCAAAGAAACGAAATCTAAATTTTTTTAGGAATTTCATAATTTATAGTTTTTATTTTTATTTAAAATTTTATAGCTTTTTTTATACAAATATCTTACCATGAAAAGTAATATTAGGAGTGCGTTTAATTACATAAACAGCATGGAGAATAGGTATGTAATAGAAACTAACATTTATTTCTGAATTTACAGTAACATATTGAATTAAATTTTAGTAGGTACACCATCGTAGATGATAATTTAAAAGGGAGGCAAAATTCTTGGCATGTACGAAATAATTCTTCAAACGTATCATCACTATTACATCCTTATTATGATACTGAAAATGAATTAAATTCTACAATAAATACCAACTGTTGTCGAAGACCAATTGTGGTGTCAAATCATTGTTATAAAGAGGATAAAGTTCTGAAATTTTGTTGTGACGATTGCTACTGCCACAAAAGTCCAGTTTATCCAAAATTGCCACTGAAATTGATTGATAATAAATTTGATAAGTTGAAGGGACCAAAATGTAAAAAGTTCAATCATTTTTGTAGATGTGGTTGTGGATTTTATTCGTTACGATCTAGGACTGATTGTTGTAATAAATGTTGTACTTCGCCCTTTCTTAGATATAGCGCTCGTAGAGATGCTTATCAAAATTTTGTCGATGCAAGAGAGTTTGAACGAAATTTCTTTAAAGAACAGATGCCGAAGAAAAATAAGGCTTCACCAAATAAGAAAAGAGATGGAAGTGGGGATGCACCTACTAGGAAATCGACAACGAAAAATGTTGAAGAACATTCAAATAAAATTGAACACGTTACGGAAAAAATACAAAATAAAGATACAGTGCCGTATCCTGCATTAAATTTAACAGAAAATGAACAAGTGAGAGAAACTTGCGATAGTGCAACTTGTAATAAAATTACAATTTTGGATTCTGCTTTAAATACGGATAGAGATTTAAGAAGATTAAATACTTTTCGCAAAGAAAATTATTTTGATTGTCATTCTTCTGGAGACTGTGGAGATACAGGAGTGTGTAATCATCAATGTCTTCACAGGTTTGTTCTCGATGATCGTCTTATACCGAGACCATTAAATACTGATCCATATGGAACAAGTCGTTGCGTAATATGTAACAAAGCCAGTAAATCAGAAATTTTAAAACCGGTCGATAATAAAATCAAGCAAAAACCAAATCTAAGGGCTTTAAAGAAACCAAAATCACACAGAGATCGAATTATTCCAAATCAAATTAATATTTGTAATAAAAATGATGGTATCGAAATAACAGTGCCTATTTATTGCGATAAATACAATAGCATCTTTAATAATCACATCAAGATTAAAAATCCACCTACTACAAATAGCTTAGCTTTAAGATATCAAAAAGGTGTAACATAGAATTTTTATATTTATTTTGTCACAATCTTATAAATATAAATATAAACATAACCTTATTTTAATATTTTATATGATTCATTGTATTAATAAAAATAAAAATGTACTTTACCTATAGGTAGCTAGTTTTGTTTTTTATATAAATAATTCAAAGCCCTTTAGCATAAACGCCGAAGGTCCATGTCGGATTTGAAAAATACTCGTGTAGAGGTAGAGGCTAAAAATCCGCAGATATTGGATATGAAGAGAACCAATACCCCTTTCAATGTTGACTTTTTAAGTCCATTCTCGACAACAAAGATGAATTTATAAACTAGAGTTCCTAAATACTAGAATGCCTTGATATTGTTTCATTAGAAGAATGACAATAATAAAACAATACCAAGGCATTCTACTATATATAGGGTAAATATGCCTAAAGTCGACCAGATCCGGTGGTCGTTCAGTCTGTGATATAAAGAAGCATAATGAACAAGGGAATCTAAATTCTTTCCTTTTGTAAATGCTTTTAACACTACTAATATCTTGTCTTACACGACAACCTACTATACATTAATATTTTCACAACTGCTAATATAGTTACAGTGTAATGGCGTCGGTATTCTCAGTAGTGTAATTTGGTAAAGTTTAATTAAAATCTAGAGAGCCAGTATGGCTTCGCTGCGTAGTAGAACTAAAATCGTCAAGGCTGAGTCTATTTAAACCCAAGCCATTGAGTAAGGGATTTGTGAAAGAGGCGCAAGTATATGAAGATATTCGTAGCTAATGCTGGTTCCGACAACCAGGGGGTGTTTCAAGGCAATTGGTTCCGAGATTTTTTAGTCGGTTACTTGCTGTCGTCGTGTTCATGTCGTAAACCTTACCGTCGGCCGCTATTAGTTGTATACTCTGTAGTTGCTGTTCATTAATGTATGTTTTTTGGTTTCTAAAAATGAAAGTATACAGTATCAAAGCGTTCTTTGGTTGTTGCTATAGTTATTAATGTTATATTTATATCTGTGACAATGTATTGTCTGACATTGACAGTAGAATCCAATTTACTTTATATTTATATTACTAGTACAATAAAGCATAGCTTTCTGGACTGAAAACATTATGAACTAAGTATTTATGATGCAGTGAACATTAAAGGAACTTGCTTTTCGATGGATTATCTTGCCTAATAAAAGTCCTAATAGAATTTTTTCGATAATTTTTGTTGGCCAGACCAGTGGCGTAACAACTATCCCCAATGCGGGGGCCCAAAGAAAAGAGTACCCACAAGATGAATCTCATTGTTTCCATTATTTCTTTTCAACTATGCAATTAACTGGTTGTTCTTTATCGTTTTATCATCACTTTATGAAATAGCACCACTAACTCTCAAAACTGTATTTTTACAAGTACGTATGTATTAATAAATAACCAGGGTATGGTTTGCACGTGTTTAAATTCCAATCAGAAGAATGTCTAATTATTTTTCAGTTAAGTAAGTGCATAGGTTGTAAATCATGGGATATGAAAGATTTTTCGATACAAAAGAAACTTTTAAACTGTAATACAATAATGCACTTCTGAAAAGCTCTAATTCTCTTTTCTAGAAATCTATAAACTCGGAATGGTCAGTTTCTCAAAGGAAAAGTTTAGACTGCTTATTGTTAATTAGTATCGAATAGGGAAATTTGTATTAACATTCGTTTTGTTCTTCATTTATTATGAGAAAGATTGTGTAGTTATTAAACTACTACTTGCTTCCATTTTTTAATTTTTTAAATAATGCCTAAAACGAGTGTATTTAAGCGGTGACCAAAAACGAAACTTATGGGAGGATACACAAGAGAAAATTAAAAAGTTACTAAAACTCGACGGTTTTATAAAACCGCTATCATCTGTAAATTTAAATGGTTAGTTTTTTACACGCTTAAATGTAAATAGATTTAAAAATTAGAAATATTTTAGAGCCCGAACAAAGTACAATCATTTGCAGAAGTAATTGTATATAGAAAAAGAAAATGAGTCCGGCTTCGAGCGCCACGCGAAACGATTGACTGGGATCCAGTCGGTGCGGTAATGCACTGAAGCAGAAAAGTAAGCAGCACTCCAAGGAAATTCAACATCCGGTTGGAGGCCGGATGGTAGTTTTCAACTCCACCTGCCGACTTTTGCGTTACGGTCGGGGCGTAGAGCCGGCAGGGTTCCAGTCCATTTCTCAGCCTCATCCAAACGACTTGCACTGGGAGGCAGGTCATCATCATTAATCCAGGACTCCACGGTTGATATTCGCGCCAGAGGCTCCGCTAAAATTCTGCTTCCGTCGGTTACCGCATTGGTGCTCCCCTTCCTCTCCCATTCCATTCCTTCCCAAATTCGGCGCGTACCGTGAGGTGTTGTGTTTCTGAAAAGAACCGTTTACCACATCTACCCTCATTCCAATTATCATATCAAACCAATCAAATCCAAATCCACTAATCATTCATTATTAATCATACCTACCTCAATCAATCAACTATTTATCTACCAACGTCCCATCAATCCATAACTAACACCAATTCCAATCCTGTTAACGCTGCACCACCTACGACATCTTCACCCGTCGCCGTCGTCTACATCAAAACAGAAATTCATCAAATACGAATTCGACAATTATTAACTCTGACAACATCAAGTAATCCGATAAATCATGAATGCCGACATCCATCCAACCAACTTCAACTCCAGAAAATTGAAGAACGCCACGCTGCCAACGACAAAACGAAATCTAGCGTCTCAAGCCGACTTCACTACCTTGCCTCCAACGACGAAGACTCTACAACCGAATCACCATTAATCCAAAGCGACGAGCATTACGAACAGCATCCATCCATTTCATTCCACGGGCTGAAGAAAGGCCAAACGGCCTCTAAAGCCAGTGCTCAGGCACGAATAGCGATGATTAACGACAATAGAAAGAGCCTTTTATATAAAATAATGCAAATTTCTATTTTTTATTTATATGTTTACAATAAGGGCCCTATTTACACTCTTGCGGTGGAGGGGGCTTTTAATCAGTTATTACGCCACTAGGCCAGACATATTTTGTCCCAAAAACTGAAGGACAAAAATTACTGATAGCACCCGTTGCATTACATAGTAGATTACCATGGATCTTTATCTAGACCCCACATTTTATATTTATAGAGACAGGACGAGAAGTGTGGGCACCTGCTGCTCCAGAAAAAGAAGTTAACACAGAAACATCAAGCAGTTTGGAAAACTTCAAAACTTATGGGAGAAAGCGCTTGGCATCTGTTTCCAGTGAAGAAAACTTGGAAATACTATGCAAGAGTAATTTATAAGTTATGAAAGAACAAGAAAAAAAAAATTTAGTTTGGTGAAACCGAAGAAAGGTAGTCGTAAATGCACCAAAAGTAATCCGCCGACTGGTGAAATAGAAGCAATACGTTCCATAATTCATGATTTTTATATCACTGAAAGCAGAAGGCCAGTTTTAAGAAGTATTTATAACAATCTGGTTTATTATTTAATGGTGATATTTCTATCTTATGTAGCGTAATTAAGAATGTGGGTTTTAGATGGAGACGAACCTCTGATAAACGCTCTTTATTGATGGAAACGCAAGATGAAACAAACAAGAAGGAAGGCTTGAAGAAAACGATTAGTAAAGGCCAACACTTAATTATTTGCAGGAGACACATTTGGATTTCTACCCAATGCATTGCTAGTGCTTAAGTCTGGTAGGAAATCAGGGGATTACCATGATGACATGAACACTTTATGCAATGGGTTAATACTCCATTATTGCCTAATTTACTTAAACGATCTGTAATAGTTATTGATAGTGTCTCATACCACAATACTACTCTTAAAAAGCATTCAATTTATCGACACGAAGGGATGACATGATAGCATGGTTAACGGAAAGCAATATTCCACACGATTCAAAATCGACTAACACTGTATACATAATTAAAGAACATAAACCTCGCTTTAAGAGATGCGTGTTGGATACCATTTTGAATAAATATAGTCATAATGTTTTGAGATTACCAAACCTAGAACTAAGTGGTATAAATCCTTTTTTAAGAGACATCCAAATCTTAGTATTTGGGAACCAGAAAGTTTGACTAAATCACGAGGCATTATTACAGAAAGGTATATCTGAAAATGGTTCGCGGAACTCTAGGATTACTTGAAGGACAATAAACGTTATGAGAAAGAAGAACTCTCAATGGCCACAAAACTGGTTTTACCATGTACCCTAAAACAGGAACGGTTCTGTCACCAAAAGACTGGCGCAACGTTTATAAAAAAAATGGTCATGAAAAGAAAGAAATAACTGTATTATTAGCGTTTTCTGCTGACGGTAGTACACTTCATTCGATGATCGTATTTCAGTACATTAGACCACCCGCAGCACTTGTCAAATCCATGCCTGAAGACTGGTTTCTGAATAAATGAAAACGAAATCTTTTACGAATATGTAGTTAATGGAATGCATACTTGATTTAACAAACATGAAATACCTTACGCCTGTTATTTGATTTGTTGACGGTCATAAATTCCATTTGTCGTTTCAACTTAGCAAACGGTGTGAAGGCAATTAAATTATTTTAGATGCACTTCCGCCAAATACTACCCATATTATACAACCAGCAAATATGAGTGTGTTTGTTTAAACCTTTCAAATCTGACTGGAAGAATACTGTTCGTGAGTGGCAACAGAAACAGAAAATTTAAACAGCGTATTAACAAAGAGTTCTTTCTATACTTCTTCCACAGATTATAAAAAACGGCTTTGCGAAATGTGGATTGTATTTACTGAGCGCAGATACTATTGACTACAGCAAATGCATTTAAAATGCACTAGAGCAGAAGACGCAAAATCGGGATGGTATAATTAGTTGTGATATAAATTAATCCTAACAATTTAGAAGTTGTGAAAAGAGTTCTTCTGGCGGCCAACAGTCGGTATTGATGCAAGTGCTACTGTGGATAATCTAAAACCGCTAGAAAATAAGAGTAATGCTTTACTACCAAATATTCTTTTAGAAGATCATGGAAACGAAAACCTACTTTTACTTGAAAATTCAGATAATACAATATTACTGGAAGGGTTTATACCGTGAATATTATTTAAGACATGCTAACAGTACAAGTTTGAAAATCTATAGCAACTAAATTCGGATTGTTGGAAGAAACCTTAGCAACCTTCAGATCGTATGCATGAAGTTGTGCGACTTAAAATAGAACATTGGGGTATTTAAATGTAAATATTCTTGCTAGATTTGCCCATTAAATAAAAAAAAACAAGAAAATATGCGTACGATTTAATAGGTACTATTTAAAAACATAAACAATTTTCTCAAAACATTTACTTTTATTTGCAAAAAATTTCAAAATATTTTTCTGCCCTAAACTAAATTTAAAAAAGTAAAAACGTATTCCAAAAAAAATAGTTTTAAATAAGAAACTTCCTATAACAAGTTTTTGAATATACCTCCATTTGCGGTCAAACAAAATCCGAGGTGATCATAAAAATTATTTAACGTGTTTGTTAACTGTTCTGCTGTGATAGTTATTGATGCAGCTCATACTCGGTGTTTTAGCTAATCTAAATTCATCAACGTTCCATCAAAAACCTTGGTTTTCATATATCCCAAATAAAAAAAAATTCATCGGCGTTAAGTCCGGTAACCTAGCAGGCCAGGATATTTCATCCTCTCTCCCAATCCAACGACGCGGAAAATTTTCATTTAAATAACTCTTCACGATTCTGGCATTATGGGCGGGAGCACCATCATGCTGGAACCATATATCTTTGTGAATGTTCAAATTTACAACATTTAAAGCTGGCATCACGTTATCTTGTAGTAATGATAAATAATTCTCAGTACAAATATTTCCATTAATAAAAAAAGGTCCTATAATTCTGGTACCTACGATAGCACCCCAAATGTTAACTGTGTTTTACTGATGTTATACAAATGCAAATTGTTTCTACACCAATACCTGCAATTTTGTGAGTTTACTTCACTGGTAACACAGAAAGTGGCTTTGTCCGTAAAAAGATTGTTTTGTAAAATATCTGGATTGGTATTAATTTTTTCCATAAAGACTTCACAGTCTTCCGCAGTGAGAACAGGCTTAGCCCTTGTTTATTATGTGTCGACTGAATACAGCCCTTATTCTTCAGGTTATTAATCGTACTAAAAATTGTTGATCTACTAGGTTTAGGGCGATCAGGGAAAGTAATAGCAAATAAATCTGAAACCTGTCGTACCATCTCACCATTTGTAATTTTTCTTCGAAGGTATACATGCTTACTTAAGCTTTATTTATTGCAAAAGTTAATGTGATTGACATAAGCCAATAAACATGCAAATGTTCTATTTTAGAGGGGACGCGTCAATGAAATGTGAATTAGTTACCTTAGCAATAGTAACTATCACAATAGCAGACTCTAAGCCTACATGTTTCGTCTTTAATAAAATTCACCGTATCAAGTACACTATAGTATCACTGCACAAGGTCCGACTGACAAGGATTTAGAAAACCTTAACAAGGGAAGTGAACCAGAGATTAATGTAATCACAATCAGATTGACAAAAACAGAGAAATCTAATAAAGAAGACAAACCGAAGATTAATGAAGATCAGCATGATACCATTCTTGAAAATGTGAGTACAAAAGATCACATTAATATAAAGCAAACAAACGATTACAAAAGAAGCAAATCAAAGACAGTTGCAACCAATTTTAGTAGCCTATTGTTTTGGCCAAGATCAATATTATCAAAAACGAAAAGGAACACTAAAAACAAACTTCCATCTGCGATGCGGAATACCGTAGATATTATGAAAATAAAAAATACATAGCAGCTCAAGAGAAAGTAGGAAAAAAGGCAGCAAAAGTAATAAAAAGTGAAGAAAAAAAAGCAAACACGAGAACCACTACCGAAAAAGCGTAAGACTGACTCTAAAATAAATGATACTAACTACTAATGAAATTACAGCATCCACTTCAAAAATTAAACAAAGATGCCAATATTATCTTGAAGAACTAGACTCTGACGTCGAAGATGAAGACTTGAAAAATATCTGCTGTGATTTACGTGAAACAGTAAAAGACTTAACTTTGCTTGTTGTTTGTAAGAGTTTTTTTATTTTAATTTTGTCAAACGATTTTCAACTAGTGTATGTGCAGTACTGTATTGCTAAAGTAATGAAAATAAATATTTATTTGTACTTCAGATGTTATATTAGGTGTATACCTATGAAATGAGACTTTCAGCTATTAGACCACAGATGTCGCTAGGAGTATTTTTAAACTGTCCCAAATGTCTTATTTTTTTCGTCTGTCATCGGTCAACAATATTCAATTCATTGTTTGTGATGTTTCATACAACAACGCATTTTTTTCGCTCTTAAAAATGTCGAATTTCGTGCCTTCAAACTACGATTTGCGGACATCGTTGATTTTCTGTTATCAATTGAAGAAAAACGCTTCTCAAGCTCATCAAATGCTTATAGAAGCTTACGGTGGACATGCTCTAAGCAGAGCACAGTGCTTCAGGTGGTTTGAAAAATTCCGAAGTGGTGATTTTAGCGTGGAGAACGAGGAACGTGGCCGGCCACCGAAAAAGTTTGAGGACACCGAATTGCAAGCATTGTTGAATGAAGATGATGGTCAAACGCAAGAAATGATGGCAGAGCAGTTGGGAGTGACCCAAAAAACCATTTGCAAACGTTTGAAAGACATGGGCATGATTTTAAAGGTCGGAAGATGGGTGCCGCATGAACTGACTGAAAGGCAGCAAGAGAACCGAAAAACCACTTGTGAAATGCTGCTCTCCCGGTTCAAAAGGAAGTCTTTTTTGCATCGAATCGTTACGGGTGATGAAAAATGGGCCACAAGCCAAAATCAACGGCCAAACCAAATCGCTTCGGCCGCAAGGCAATGCTGTGTGTTTTCTGGGATCAGCATGGTATGATTTGGTACGAGCTATTAAAACCAGGTGAAACAGTTGACGGTGCACGCTACCAACGACAATTGGCCGATTTGAACAGCGCTATACACCGAAAACGCCCAGAATATGCCGATCGGCGTCACAAAGTAATTTTTCTTGATGACAATGCACCACCACATCGAACAAGAGCGGCCCGGGAATTGGTGGAGACGTACGATTGGGAACCGCTGGTGCATGCGGCTTACTCACCAGACTTGGCGCCTTCTGATTATCATTTGTTTGCATCGATGGGCCACTCACTTTCCGAGCAGCGCTTCAATTCTCACGAAGAAGCCAAAAAATGGCTCGATGATTGGTTTGCGGCCAAAGACGGCTAATTTTTTTGGCGCGGCATTCACAAATTGCCTGAGAGATGGGTAAATGTGTCGTTAGCGATGGCTATTATTTTGAAGATTAAATTTGTAACCATTTTTTGTTAATAAACGTTTAAAATTGAAAAAAAAAGTCTCATTTCATAGGTATACACCTGGTATTTTTGTTTCTAATTATTATACGCAGCACTGCCAAACCAAATGTTTAAATGAGTTAACTCAAACTCAAAAGGCGCCCGACTTCATGTCGCAATACAAAATTTAGTTGATTAAATCTACACTCTGACCTCAAAGAGCTTCTTTATCAATAGGAATGATTACCTCTAGGTCTTACAAGTCACAGTGTTGGTTATACCTTTGGAACCTACCTGATACTAACACGTTACTAACTTCTTATATGTAATATAGTGAACTAAAACAGACAATTTTAATAAGACGACATAGCTCAGCTCAGATTCTATTTTTTAATCAGTTGGACGGTTTGAGGTGACTATTTGGCCGATTGGGCCTTTGATCAGAAATTCTCGAGCTGGTTGAAGTTTTTGGACTTTACCACCAAACCATCAATCTTGCGCCTTTTTGTCAGTTGTTAAATCTATGAAATACTAAAATAACCATACATTTTGATTGCAGTATAATTTATTTATTTCATTATTATGGTTTAACAATTACATGAATTAAATGCTTTAAGTATCTACGTATATTAAATTGGAACAAAAATGAAACGCTAAAAACTTGGAATCAAAATGAAACAAGCATGATTTTTTCAAAAAGATCCTTTTTGTAATTTTCTTCATAGAATAAATATGCAACCCTTTGGCTTCAGTGTCTCATGATTTAAGATAGATTTAAAGAAAAACAAACGTAGGTAATTCTTTAGAATTACAGATAGGTTTAAAAGTAACCGTCCTATTGTATTTAGAAATTGTTATAAAATAAATATTTAGTGCAACAAATAACAAGTGGCTGTTTTTAGGAAGAAATTGATCCGGGCATTTGGGAAAAGATGAAACTAACAGTTTCATTACCTAACACTTTCTGTAGGATAAATCCAGTAAACTGTAAAACAAACAGAACGTCAACTAAGTTAAGGTTATCTTTTTATGTTAGTCTGTCTACTGGCTTTTTAAAGACTGCGGAAAAACTCTTTGAGAAACTAAAATATTTAAGAAATGAGAAAATATAGGTATGACGGATTCAAAAAAAAGTATCGAAAACAAGACATGATATCAGCATTAATAATAATAAATTAGATATTACAAAAGTAACGTTACGTAGGCCTAATGGACTCTAAAACATTTATACTTGCTCCAACAGTCAGGTGGCACAAAAATGATCTCTTCAGCCAGATCAAGAGATGCTCTTATTCTGCTGGCCGCAACGAAGGAATTTAAAAATCAAATTATTTTCGTTTCACTTTTAACCAAGTTAACTTTATGTAATTATTACAGTTACAAACATGTTATTCGTTATACAAAAACAAATACAAAACATCTGGGAATGCAAAGCATAAGCACAACGACCTCCGTTTTGTTACTGAATTTGAGCAACAGTCTGTTCAGAAAAATAAGCAAACATTTATCTTTCGGCGGCCATTTTGACTGTGCTCCCGAAGAGGTATCCAAAAACGAATACATCATTTGGTCTTTAGTTTTTGATTTAGAACCCAAATCTGAAGTCAAAATTCCAAAATTTTAAAAAGATGCAGACAGACGCACAGACTTTGCAAATTCAGTAACGATTCCAAAGCAGTTCGTTGAAAAGCACAATATTATAAAAAACATATATGTAGGTATAATCCTTTTATAAAATTTATCCAGCGCTTTTTAGCTTAAATGCTGATAAGATTTCCATTGGTAGTGGAAACAGAACTAAACTCTTTTCCGATGATAAATTACTGAGAGTCTGAAGATACCGCAACTGAAAACAATATTATTGATTAAGAAAAAGGTAAACTCCAATTAAACATAAACGAACTATTAAGCATAAGAAACACAACGTTTCATAGATAAAAGTACAAATGCAAGCAATGAATTGTGGTGATTAATGCCATTTCTTGACACAATGGCAAATGCTTTTTTAATGCATGCACAAAACTGGTTTGCTCGCGAATGCTGTATTTAAACGTTTAATAAACTCGATATAACTTTAAAGAAATAATATCCCAAAGAAATTATACAAGTAGTAAGTAGTACAGCAAAAAGACATTTTCTTTTTAGATATGCTATATAATTCCTTTAATAAAATTACCTGTAAAGCAGCAGGACTATCAGTAATTACATCAGCAGCTTCTTTCAAAGCTTTGGATGCCTTCATTTCGCCTTCTGCAGCAATTACTTTAATTCTTGCTGCACGCGCAGCTTCTGCTTCCGCTGCCATTGCTTCTTGTAGTTTTTGTGGTAAACTTATATCCTTTCTGCAAAAGCAATTTAATTAAATGTTATTTAATCTGATCTTATTTGTTAGATCTGGAGATGTTTTATCTACATACACTTCTACTGTTTGTATTTTAATTCCCCAGGGTTTCGTAGCGATATCCAGAGCTTCTAGCATTGCATTTGCTATCGCTTCACGACCTGATAAAATTTCTTCCAAATCTTTTGATCCTAATATATTTCTTAAACTTGCCGATGCCAACACCTGTGTGGAATCTCTAAAATATAAAATTGTTTTGGTAAAACATACATACCGTGTGTTGTGTTTACCTATAATCAGCAACCTCAACTATAGCATTTAAAGCATTTTCTATTTTGTAGAACACAACCGCCTCTACTGTTACATTTGTAGAGTCCTTTGTTAAAGCCTACAAAAATAACACATTTTTTGAGTGAGGAAAAAAGGACATTTCCATACATTTTATGAATGGAAAAGTTTTATTTTGTGAATGGTATAAAAGGAAGTGTTTGAGGAAATTATTTTGATAAGATTGAATTCTACTTATCAAATATTTTATTTACATAAGTGGAAATTTTGTGTGACTGAAAAAAATAAATTCTTATTTACCTCTTGCGCATAAACATTAAAAGATAGTGTTCTTAAATCTACTTTAGAAAGATAATCAATACATGGAGCAGTGAAAAATATTCCTGGTCCTTTGGCTTCTCTTGTTTTTAAACGTCCTAATCTAAATATGACAGCACGTTCATACTCTTTTACAATCTGAAAATAAAGAACATTCATTACTGGCATGTCATTAATTATGGGTTCATAATCTTAAAATTAATGTTGACAAAATCAAAATGTCTTAAAAACCTGTTAATCAAATCCCTAATTTAGCTTTATAAATTATAAGGACTGGAGAATCGATTAGGGTTACGAAGTGATTGTAAATGTGTTAAATCAATTAACTGATTGAATGTCTTTAATTTAATGAACATAAAAAGCAGACAAGAAAAGAAAAATCTATTTGGATTAGTTACAAAAACTTACAAATGTGACTTACATTAAAGTACCAATAAAAGCAGAACGGGAAAGTTACTATGCATAAAAGATATGAACATACAGTAGCCACAGTCTCTATCAATCCCATGGTAATGACACTTGGTTTATCTGAAAGCAAAGAGAAATTTTTAATTTGTTGTCTGTATTATTCTTTCAAACAATATGCACTCACAGTACTTATACTTGTTAGTTATTGTGATACGACAGACTGATTGACAATTCTGTATGCAGTAAAATAAATTTGGGCGTATCACTAAGCAAATAAAGATGAAATAAGAACGTCTTTATCTTTATTTACCAAAAAGATTATTTACGCAAACAACTTCTTTACTTATTATTACTCAATCTATTCTACTATCTTACACTGTGTGTTTCAGAAGACACCTCTGAGTTTGAAAGCTAATAAAAAATTGTGGAGTAAAGAAAAATAAAAAATAAATGTGTACATAAATCTTAACTAGACTAAATCTATCCTTCACCCCAGTTCCTTCTTGTGGTAACTAAGAAGTGATAACACCCACTCTTAAAATAAAACAAATTTTTTTTAAACAAAGTTTCGTTACTGCCACAGTACTATTTACTATTTCAAAACTTTAGAAAGGTTCTTGAACAATCAGGAAGTACACCAAGCTTGAAATTAGTTAGAAGGATAATGTACAGTGTCCATATTTCATGTCCTAAAATAAAAATCTGCAAGTAAACAAACTATTACGAAACTGTTCATTTTGGTTCAAAAACTTCTAATAAACGTATATCCTAAAGTGATGCGTTTCGGAGTTATGACTAAATTAAAGTTTCAAGTGATTGTGGTCCTTTATTACTCAACAAACATTTTACAAGTTATTCAAAATAGCCACCACCATTATTATTACACAGTTCAGCCGTTATACAATTGAATTAACTGACTTTTTCAGTATTTCCTGATCATTCTTTATTTGATTGGAGACTTCCTAACAGAATACACTGGCGTCTTTAGGCAATCCCAGAAAAATTAATCTAAATGTATGAGATAAAGAGATTGCCAAGAAACCGATCTCCCCCACTGAATTATTTTTTGACCTAGAGTCTCTTCATTTAGAATCTCCCTTGGAATTCTAATTTATTCATAACTACGAAACGCTTCATTTTAGGATACAAATTACCTTAAGAAGTGCTGTCATCTTAAAAACATTAGGTGTTCCGTAATAGAATAGCGTTTAAGCCATATTTTATTAATAAATCCCGTCCCGTATTATTTATTACAATAATATCTTTGTGAGAGCACCTTGTACGACGCTCTGTATTTATTAATATACATTTGTTGTTTAGGTGTTTAAAAAACAATTTCTTAATATTGCATTTGAATTTAGAAACTAGAATCTTAAAGAGAAATGTTTTTAAGAATACAATCTGTCTTTATGTTCTTAAATGCACAGACATATCGTCTAGATAGAATAAAGGGTGTGCGTTTTTAAGTTCATTTATATAGTCTGTTATTTCTTTAGAAAAGTGATAAAAGCTTATTTATTGTATTAGTTTCTATATCTGTATTTCTATTGAAAATGCTTTTTAAAATGTGAAGACGCAGACGATTTATTGCTTCCAGTGGGGTGAGAACATCCTGTTCTATCTTGCAAAATAATGTTTTCTGTGAGTCATTTAGGGTGTGTACCTATTTCGTTTGCCAATCAGAACTCTTCAGGCTTGGGCGATTTAATAGTGGAGTTTCGTCCTTTAAATATTTTGACCCTGTTATCTTCGCCAGAGCTTCTTCAGTTTCCGTCACTTAAATCTCAATTATTTCTTTTCTTTAAGGACATTGGACTTTACCTTTCTATTAAATTTCAATTAATAGGATATCACTTTCTGCTGCCCAAATTTTAAAATGCAGGTCTGTTTTCTGGCGCATAGAGTGCTTTCAAGTACCTTTCTTTTTCTGAAGCAGTTTCCTTTGAAGAGTCTATACTGAACATTTTTTATCTATCTGTATTAACTTAGTGCTGTTTTGCAATTAAATCTGATAATCAGATCTTACTTTAATTAATTTTTTAAATTAATTACTTATCTTTTTTGAAAAACGTTCGGACTTGAATTCTTAGACTCACAGGCGAGATCGTGACGTAACGTACCAGTAACCTTTTCCCCCCCATTAATTAAATCTCTAATCAACCAATCAAACCTATTTTATTTTTAAATAAAATTTGAATTATTACATAAAGTTTTTATTTATTTCTTTTTTTGCTTTAATATTTGGCATTTTGTTATTTAACAGATGTTATTACTACACAACTTATTTAGCCAATTAAAAATTTAATAGCGTCTTCAATTCACTGCACTAAGGCGCACTGAGTGTATATGTGTCACTTTTCAGATACTCGTATTGAACATTGACGGAAATACTCTCAGTGCGCACTAGTGCAGCCAATCGAAGACGCTATAAGTATTTAAATTTATACATCTTTGTAAAGGGTCACTGCGATTGTACGACACTTTTTCCAATTCATTTTTTCCAATGGTATTTTTTTTCAATAGCTTTTTTTCTAATGGCATTTTTTCCATAAGTTCTTTTTTCCAATCCATTTTTTCCACTGGTTTTTTACTAATGGTTTTTTTTCTAATGACTTTTTTTCCAAAAGTTCTTTTTTCCAAAACACTTTTCCAATATTAACCTAACCTAACCTATTATTTTCATTTTATTGGAAGAAAGAATTAGCAGTACAAATTGTTAATGGAAAACTATATTATTGGAAAATAGGTTTGGAAAAAACTACTGCATTTAATTAAATTGAATCAGCTATCAAGCTTTGATAATAATTAGTAATTTTGTTTATATGCATATAGCTTTTTATTTTTGTTGGATAGAAATTCAACTTCATTAAAATCTGATACCCTTAAAACTTTTTTTGCTTTTTGTGTGTGTTTCTTCTTTTCAGTTGTTTTTGCTACAGTTTTACAGAGGCTGGCGCCCAAACAGTGAGCTGGTTGGTGGGCCCTTGTGGTTTTTCCAAATGCGTACATTTTTTCCATCTCTTTTTTTTATTAAGAACGCCATATCACTTCCAGCGTTTACTGTGGGAATCCACTACGAAGTATAGAACTCCCAGTGCACTTATTACTGACCGAATTTAGCCGCAACGAATACTTGATGTCTTAATTTCCTGATCTTCAGGATACTACCGTTGTAGTTTATTAGTTTCGTTTAAGAAGTCTTTTTACGATAATATTTGATTTATCACAACCACACCACAGAAGCTAATTGGAATTCTTGAATATTCCCTGCCAAATCTTGTCTATAAAGTATACTATCATCTATTCAGTTAATGTAAAGCTGGGGAAATTTTATTGATGAACTCTGGGGGAATCCCAGGTTTGGATATTTAGTCAATCACCTTTTGTTTTGAAGCATTCCTATTTCCACTACGGATAATAATTGCAGACGTTCTCACGAGGACCCATTTTTATTTGTAAACAACGTTAATAACCACAAGAATTAAAATGATATGTAGTGAGTTCCCTAGCATTGTTAATGCCGATGTTTACTTGGGAATTCCGGACATACCCAGTTTCTGTAAGTTCTAAATTTTATTGTATACACGTTTTCGTTCGTTTCGTTTGAATGCAAACTCGATTGTACTAATTGTAATAGGTTAAGTTAAATCTAGTGTTTTACTTTGCGAATTGTAGGAATTAAGAATTTCTTATTACAATTTAAATTCTAGTTTACGATAGAACCTCTATGTCATTTAGATATAACAAATTGTAGCAAAAAGTGTAACCGATAAGACGCACTATGGTCACACTGTTCAATAGAACAACAGGTATTTATCGCCTTGAATATTTCACAACGCGTTTACATATCGAACTGAATATTCTGTTATATAACATTTTTTTTTGCATGTAATGAAGAGGCCTTTGCAAAGAAAAAAGAGCTCAGCCACTTGCATTTTTACCGAACTCCGAAAGGAGTCGTTACTGAATTTGCGAAGTCTGTCTGTCCGCATTTTTTTTAAATTTTGAAATTTTGATTTGGATTCTACATTAAAAACTAAAAACAACGTGATGTCTTTGTTTTTTGGCATCTCTTCGGGAACCTGATCAAAATGACCGCCAAAATTTAAAGAATATTTAAAAGATTTTTTTTTTACTTTAGAATCGTATTCTACATCAAAAAAATAAGAGATATGTATACATTTAGTTTGTTGTGGTTATGCTTTGCATTCTCAGATGTTTATTTCTGCCGCTGATCTTTTGTTCTGACATAAGTCTGTTTGTTTATACGTTCATGAGATATAGTCACACGTTAATTTTAATTCGGTTTCGTAACTGAACTACATAAGTTAGGAATTTATTCGTTTCTTTTATATTAGTGCGCATGAACTGACAATCTTAACGTTGTCAGTAACTGTTTTGTATCTTGAACGATTTTTATTAACTTGTTGTTAATATAGGTATAACGTGTATCATAACGTA
The DNA here is from genome assembly GCA_011009095.1 of Ignelater luminosus. NCBI lineage: Eukaryota > Metazoa > Arthropoda > Insecta > Coleoptera > Elateridae > Ignelater > Ignelater luminosus. Next base: position 467,673 of record VTPC01089973.1, read on the forward strand.
CTGTACAAACTGTACAGGAGGTGATTCCTGAGAATATTTTAAAATGAAAAGTTTCTATAACACCTGTCCAATTCTTCATCGTTCTCCAAATATAAAACTGCTTTCTTTTTCAAAATTCTTATTTAGAAAAAATGTCATAAAACTACACAGTAATTCATTACAAGAATTAAGTCAAATGTTCACCAACAGCCGCAATGCAGACTTCAGCTCTTCTTCTAACTGAACCATTTACACTTCAAATATTTCAGGGGTATTTCTAATGGTATTGCATTCTGGTATCTTATGTTTAAATCTGATTTTTCTTCAAGACGGCTAAAGATATCAACATTTCACAAAAGGCAAAATTTGTTAAGAACATTCCAAACAACATTAGAATTTGAAAAGTCTCACCCCAAAAGAAATTGGGGTAAACATACCTACTCCATCTCCATACTTACTCCATTTAATTAACATATTAAAAGCATTTTGATAAAATTACAAAGCGCATCAAAAGCTGTAGAACGATGCCAAATTTTATTCGGATATCTTTCTTTTGCCATATTGAAGATTTTGAAAAAAGAAGGCAGTTTTTCTAAGAAAGAACTGTATCTTGAAAACGACAAGAAATTTGAAATATGTTACTTTCTTTCTTAAGATATGTTCAGGTATCATCTCTTGAAGTCTTTACACTACGTCATGTAGTATTTACTAAACTGCAGTTTGTGTTTGGCTGTTTTGGCCTATCAATTACAAGTTTTGGCAGGTTAAATTTAATGTAGAACAGTAGTATTTTATATTGACGTATCTGTTATTATACATAACAACTCCTAATTTTGGACAATAGCTAACTTGATTAAGATATAGAATGTAAACATGTGAAAATACCGGTAGCATTCTCCTTAAGATGAAAAGTGGCATTGCGTACGTGAGACACCCTATACACGAGAGAACAAATTTGGTTAGGTAGAGTATTAAGTACTAAAAGCAACGGTGTTTCTAGCTTTATAAACAAAAGAATTTTAAAAATATTCGGTTTAAGTGGGATACCCTGTATACCTTTAACAGTTTAAAAAAACAGGAATACAGTTAAAAGTATTTCTATTTTTAAGATGAATCAGATTTGTGCAAAAAATGAACATCTCGTTAATTGCTGAAATAAAAATAAAATAAAATTCTTCTCTTTCCTTAGTTGCAATATTGATGGCATATCAGAAGAATGACTAACAGAAATGTGATACTGTTGCAGGTCGCCGATGTTATCAAAAATTTATACATTTTTATTTATTTCTGTGTATTATTCATTACTTATCACATTATCATCATTTTTCTACTTACAATATATAATTAAATCAAATACGACTTTGTTAAAAAGTTTCGTGTTTATTATCAGATATCGAAAATTGCAGTCAAAACAATATTCGGACAAACTCAATGACAATGTGGGAAATGTCGAGTTTCAATCTTGTAAACAGGATTTTAGTAAGCAAAACGAATGTCAGGATAAAATTAATATTTAGTTGTTGTTTATCTAGCGACAAATAAAGTTTAATTTAAGAAAAATGGGCAGAAAAGGGCGCGGTACTAGCTTCGATGTTAGACAACTAGTAATTTTCCATAATGAGAAGGGAAAAGCCTTAAATAATGTTAAAATTGAGTAAAAGTACCGTTGGAGACGTTATAAAACGTTATAAAAAAAAGATCGGATACATTCTAAGCTTCAATGTGGACGACCGCAAATATTAGAACAACACATGGAACGTTGTATTATAAAAAGGATGCGGAAAAATCCAAAATTAAGTAAGTGGACCGCAATTGAAAACAGAATTATTAGAATATTATGGAATAAACGTAAATCCACAAATAATACGCAATTGCATTCATAAGCATGGTTACAATAACCGAATCGCAAAACGAAAGCCGCTTGTCAATAAACGTAATATAACGCGATGGTTAGACTTCGCAAGGAGGTACGAAAAAGAAGATCCTAGTTTCTGCGATGAATCAAAATTACCTGTTTTTGGGTCAGATGGACAAACACGTGAGTGGAGAAAGAAGAATGAAGAACTGAAGAAGGAAAATTTATGTCCTATGGTAAAGTATGGAGGTGGTTCCGTGATGGTATGGGGCTGCATATCAAGTTCTGGTCCCGGAGATCTGGTTTTTATAGATGGTATTATGGATCAAGTGATGATGAAGAGCTAGGGGGACAAAACTGTGTAAATCTATGAAACATACCTGACTAATATAATTGTTGCAGATGCTACATTTTTCTCTAGCGCGGTATATTTTAATGAAGGTGCTTCATAAGTATATCAAATATTAAAGACTTGACTATTTTACATTTTGTAATATATGAAATATGCGTTACTTTCATCAATCTTTAAATTAATAAACAAATAAAGTTATAAGAATAACAATTATAAATAAAACCGACCATGTTCATGGCATTGCCGCGTATAAAATAAAGTGGCTTTGCCTTAAAAAATATAAATATGTTAATTTTAATAACATCTACTGACAATTATTTTTTAACGCAAGCAAAATTCAAGTAATTTTAAAAAAACAAAAATTTGCGAAGAATCGAGAACGCGACTCGAACCGGGATCCTTGGCTTTGTAGAGTAATGCTTTTACCACTGAGCCAGTTAGTCCAATCCGTAGAATCTTTTACTATCGCTCTTGTTTTCATCATTCTTTTATTATTATTGTTTAGTTTTTTATTCGTTTATTTATTTGTTATTTAGTACTATTTTATTTTTTTAATTTTCTTTTATATTATTTCATCTCAAGATTTTGTAACACACTAGCATTTTCCGTAATTAGTCGTAGATGTAAATATTTTCAACAGACTCCGAAGAAGTTGTTACTGAATTTGCGAAGTCTGTCTGTCTGTCTGTCTATCTGTATGTCTGTCCGCATTTTTTGTCAAATTTTGAAATTTTAACTTTAGATTTGGATTGTACATCAAAAACTAAAGACAACGTGGTATCTTCGGTTTTTGATAACTCTTCGGGAATATGGTCAAAATGGCCGACAAAACTTGAAAAAAGTAACAAAACAGGAGTTCGTTGTGGTTATGCTTTGCATTCCCAGATGTTTTAATACTGATTTTCTCGTGCTATTTTTTCATTCTAAAACTCCTTACTTAAATGAAGTTCTGTTTTAATTATATCCCGTTTATTATTTACGCTTATTGTTTGGAAATTAATTTACTCAAAGTAAGGTACCAAAAAAATATCAACAGGCAATCCAACCAGCAAACTAAATACGCCTGGTTGCCTAACTAATATTAGCGTTTCAGAGTGTATGAATTATTCTGTTCATCATTTTACAGTAAATGATCAAGTACGAGCGCTTAACAAAGAGACAGAGTGGTTGTTCGTCAGTTCTTCAATATCTAATTATGGTGCCCCAAATTGGAGCCGGTTATCGGCTTTATATTTTAAATCCTTGAGAACTATTGTGCGTTCTACAGTCTTCTATCAGAAATTTGGAAGAGTCTGTTTTCAATAAAGTCTAAAAGACTTAAAACATTCTTTACGTACAAGTAAATTGTTTTTCAATTTATAATATTACTGACAACTGGAATATCGAAATCGACGTTTACAGCGGATTAAGGAACTTGTTACTAAAAGGTAGAGTAGGTTTTCTATCAGTAACAGTGGAATGAAAAAACTAAGCTTTTCAATAATACTATTTTTAGTCCCTTGTGCCATTAAAAAATCAGTTTGGCATTGTATCTCGAAAACTAATTAAGATAAACGGTTCTTTAGCTATTAGGTCGTTGCCATACTTTTGGTACACGGTGTATAATTTGAAATCAGTAATATCTTTTTAGATATTTCCTTCACTATCCAGAGTCTTTTTTTTGTTATTAACATTCAGTAATTGCTGGATTTCACGATTGTGAAAAACTTCACATTTTCAAACTATCGCGTCGGCGTTGTTTAAAATCTTTAAATAAAATTCTGAAACTTCTATTTTTAATTTTAAATTTGAATCCTTGTGGTTACCGTATCCGATTACCTAACTGTTTTTGGTGACTATCAACCACTATCTCGGTGCTTTTTCTATTTGTAGCTGCACATTGGTTTTAGCGGTAAAAAGGTATTTTTATATCGGTACGTAATCAAAAATCCAAATTATATGGATCAAGTCAAATCTTGATTCTCCTTCGCTTGCCACTATCACCTTTAGCTTCGTTTCTTGGAAGAATCTGAGCATTTATATTTTAGCAATTTTTATGATGCAGCGGCTAGGCCAGTTTTTACCTTTAGTGCTTTATTAATGAAATTGTGTATACAATGTTTTTATACAATGTTTTGCTAGCTTTTGTTTCTAATACTTACAGGATGAGTTTAACCTTCTCTTGTTTTGAAAGGGTAAAAAATCGAGCAATTCTCATGTATATACGGATATGAAAATAAAAAAAGTAACCCAAAATCCCTTTAGATTTAGCATGTAGTCCGGTTATAAATTACAAAATTCAGAGTGGGTTTTGGTTTAATTTATTATTACAGTGTAAAAACTGATTCAGATTGATAACCTAACGTTAATTAAAATAACTAAACAACATTACATTTTTCTCATAAAACTCCAAGTAATTAACTGTTGGTGATAATTAAGAATAAGATAATACATATTTGAAAATATTGCAACATAACTCTTTTTTAATAATAATACTTTTCTGTTAACAGTTCTGATATTTTAGTAATAGATATAGATACTTAAATTTTGATCTAGTAGCTTTTACTGAAAAGTTCAATTTAGTCTGTTATGTCGTGACTGCTCTGGATTCTATCACGGAAAAAGGTACCTACTGTGGATCTAAAGTGGCGAAATCTGTTTAATCTAGATTACGTATAATAAATTATAACAGCGCATATTTCTTCCACCTAGGAAAAAAATATATAAATAAGCAATATCGAGATAGTTCAAAACTTTATATTGTGTAATTTACTCTAAATTTAATATCAAAGTGAACATTATTTGATCAATCTCAGTTTACAAAATTTAGATTTTTAACGCTGTGCTAATTTTTTTTAATTATAACAACTATACATATGTTCTATTTATTCAATATTTTAACACCGTTAAAAGGTCTTTAATTAACGAAAATTGGGTATTAATCCTACTTTATCGTTCTGTTATAAAAATCAGAGACAGTTAATCAATCGTACAGCCGTAGAGCGCAGAAACAAATATGTAGCTATGACATCACGCAACTAGACTTTTCGGCGTCACAGGCAAACTATATTTTCGCGCCTCCACTAGGGCACTAGGAACTTTGAAAGATATAAGGAACATAATATCTGTGCTCCCTGGTAGTAGTCATGAAAATAACTGAAATTAAATGAAAATGGAAAATGGAAAATAGTAAAATAAATAATTAAAAATCACTATCATTTTGCCGCTCCTTTTAATTCGGTGCTACAGGCTAGCGTCTGCTTCGTCGGTTAGTAATAACGGCGACCTTGGCTGGAAATGTTAATTTTGCAGACATTGCGGCGCCAGTATTGTCCTTGCAGTAATCTTTTATCTTAAAGTTATATTTGAAATTAAAAAGAAATCGAAACAGTAACAGCGTAATGCGTAAAACATTATTTAATAGGTACTAATACACTAAAGAGTACGGATAGCAAATAATTATTACCTTCTTGTGAAAATTAATCGCAGTACCTATTTGTTCACTTCACAGAGTAATTAAAGTATCAGTAAGCAATAAAGGCAAACAATAAATCGAATAATAAATTTAGTCGTCTATCCCGCATGAATCGCTTTTAAAACTGTGGCGTTGGGTGCGTTAAACAGAGGCACGACGTTTTGGAATTCAAGATAAATAGGTGGCGCCATCTGATGACAGTGAGTGTCTGCGTAATTCAATTAGATGTTTTATTTAAATTTTAAAATATTCTCAAGGTGGACCAAGCACGAGATGAAGTATTAAAATGATCATTATTATGCAATAAAAAGGAGTAGGATTGTATAACTACAGAAAACATGGGGGATAACATTCATTTTAAAAGGATATTTACGATTAAACTTGGAGAAATTTTTCACACCACTAGCCGTTTACAATTAAAGTATAATACATAAAGTTTTCATATACTTACTAGTTGAATATTGCAAGGTTACACGTAAAATCAGTTTTCGACAAATATCATCCCCTAAGTGTTGTTGTAGGGAAATTTAAGCTTTTTCAATTTAATGGGCAATGGGAGCTGCTAAGAACTTCATATAAACCTGCAATGTAAGGCGCTAGCTGTCACCCAAACAACTCGGATTCAAATCCGAGTACTGGCGGCACTTTTTTTATAATAACTGAAAAGTAAAATTAAATCGTTTCTACGCCCGTGTCACAAGTAACGATTTTTGATACAGTTTTTGGTCAAAAGAAACTTTTTAAATATTATAGTGCGCAAAGATATTAACTTACTTAAAAAGGCCGCCTTTGACACAAAAAACTATCAAATAATTTTTTTGTAAGTGGACGTAGAAAAAATAGTGCATATAACACATGTCAAAAAAGTAATTTTTTACATTCATTCGATTTCAGTTTTCGCCTGGCAGCTTGGTCTGCAATTTTTGTATTCGTGCAAAAAATTGCTCTTTTGGCATTTGTTATATAATATACTATTTGGAATGATATGATTATAAAAATAATTATTTTCTTTTGTTTCTAACGATAACATTTTTTTTAAACATTACATTTATTTATACAGGGTGGTGCACTCGATTCGGCAGCATAGGGAAATAGCATGTATCTGTGAATTTATAAAATTACCCGTTCCTATAGTATTTTCAAGGAATTGTTTTAATATATTGTTTACTTATAGGTAATCAACTTCTATTTTAACAAAAAGAAATTAGTAAATTGCTAATTGCAAAATTAGATAATAGAGTGCCTGTTACAGAAGAAACGGGATTTAGCGATCCTGGGACGGTAGTTCCCCGTAAACACAAATTAAAACTAACATCTTGCTAGCTCGGAGTTGAAGATACGCGGAAGATAGGTCAAAATTTGGATCAAACCAAAAAACATAAATTCCGTCATAAATCGATGCTAGGGCCTCTAGAGATAGCACACTAGGGGGTGTAGATATCGCTTTGTTTATAATTCTTACACTCAGGTACAACATACTTGTGTAATTACTTCTCAATATTTAAAGCTCTCGAAGAAAAATTAAATTACTTAGAAAAAACAAATAGTTCGGTCTTGGTGGCTGTAGTACACTGCGGCGATTCGCGAAAGTAGTGGTTCTTGAAACACAGAATAAAACCAATATTTGTTATACTCATTAATAAATAGTGGCAAAGAAATACTCTGATTTGCGTGGCAAATAATCTGAACAATCCTAGTTCTTAGGCAAACTACATCTACTGAACGTAATCTATGATTGAGTACTTAATGTGAAACAATAACTATTACTTTAATATTTGAAATTTAATTTTTAATTTTTAATATTTAATAGGGTACCGCAGCAAAGCAAAATCCGCAGAACCACAGTTCAAATCAATACTTGTTAACCGTTCGCGTCCCTAACTTAAATATAAAATTAAACCAATAATGTGGTGGCCTTTCAAGCGGAATTCAAAAAAAATACTTCAAACATAAATAATTATTAAAATATGCAGAGCGGGCAACGTGTATCCTTTAAACAAATTTTACACACAAGTGTGCATAAGTTTCTCAACTTATAGCACATAATACTACCACACAAGGGAAATTTACAGCAAGGATTCGCTTTAATTACTGCAAATTCCTGAGCTCTAAACTAACCGAGGTTAATTTAATCTACCTACGATACATAAACAAATTTGTCTTCAATGATAAGAAGGCAAATGTCTACATACAGAACTTATTGATAACTTACGTTTTAGAAGTATCTGTTTATCCCTCGGTCTGCAGTTTAAAACCTTCGAAGACACTGATCCGCACAATATTTATTTATCTCTTCGAAGGAGTCGTCTAACTTAATTACTTTATCACACTAATTACTACTATTTTAACACAAACTTTAAGGCCACAATGGACGCTTCTTCTAAGAGCGAAGAGCAATTTCCAATTTCGGGGTTGAACACAATAAACTCCAAACTAGTGTGCTTTCTTGAGTTTATTAACATGGCGACAAGCATTACCAGCGCTTACGCTGCGGAAATAAATTTTTGTAAGTTTGCGTTTTAACAAAATATTTGCGACTATAGGGCGGAACAGAATGTTCCCAAAACTGATCTTCTAGTGGACGGACCCAATGATGAGGGCTTCTCTAGAATAAACGTCTCCAGATTACGGGCTCTCTAGATGGAGCTGCAATACTTAAATTATTCTATAAATTTCCTGCAATCGGGGAATTAGCTTCTTTCACAAAGGATTCTTATAACCACAAGAAGGAAAGATACGAAAAAGCCTAAAATGGAAAAACGGAGTTCACTCGGTACTTGACAAATATTTGCATGAATGTCCCTCTAAATTATAGGAATTGAAGCTTTTAAACGGGGACGTTTTCCACTTGCTCTATTGGTAAAACGACTGAGTCATACAGTTTCCGATTGGGTGATGGAAATGAGGGGTGATACAAATTGAAACCTGTGAAACAATTTGTGGGAAAAAAATAACCTTAACGCCTTACGGGCTGTAAATTGTCTGGGCCTGGCATAAAATCTACTACCTACAGGACAGACTAACGAAATTTTCCTTGGAAACATTTTGGGAAGCGGGAATTAAATAAAATAAATAAAAAGAAATAAATTTGCAAACATGTGCTATTTCTCCATGGTGCAAAATCAAATGCACCACTTATATTGCACACTATAACGTCACATAAAGCACTGTATACTGTAACAGCCAGTGAACACACAGAACAAGTGTTTTTGTATTCTTTTTTATACACAGAGTCAAGTAAAATACTTCTTATTTTATGTAAAACACAGTGAAACTACTACCAACTAATTTAGATTGATTCTTTGGGTCCCTGCTGCAAAAGAATCTCTCTGCACAAATTGCGTGGCGTATTTATACAACTAATACTGTATGCTTCTATTCAAAAATGCAAAGATATGTAGCGTGTTCCATTTAAATTTTAAAGTTGTTACATTTTCAGTTAGATCAGAAGTTGGATTGCAATACAGGTATTTGTATTTGATTAGACACATGACAAAATTTTTAAATACAGAATATGTTTCAACAATCCCAATAATAAAGAAGATATGGATTCATACTTTTGTCTACCACTGTACCATATAATTATTATAGATCTTTACTATATATTTATATACAGTGCGGTCAAGTAAGAATGAAATAATGAAAATAAAATCGGCATTAACAATTTTTCAAAAGATCGCTAGGATATGCATAGCGATTAAATAACCCTACACCTTCCAAACCGGTATTGGTAATCTCTAGGTCATCTTGAGGGAAATTATGACGTCACCAACATCTTTTTTGAATGGTAACATAGTATTTGCTTCATATTCTTTGATAGAAGTCCTCTTTCTATTTGATAACGTTATTAACAAAATTTGTCATTGGTTTGGTACATAACAAAAAAAACTTAGCAAAAATGCTCTAGATATGTATTTACATTTGGGTCATTTTGATACTTATTTAAAATAATAAAAGAAAGAAACTGAATAATGTATGATTTAATAAGACGTGAGATTATATGTTCAAAATGTGATCTTGAAAGGCCTAGTAATACCGTAGCCGACAGATGAATTTTTGTTTAGCCGTATTCGATTTCAGAATTCCTCGGTATTTCGAAAATAAAAAAAGTATTGTTACAAATTTTCAAATGTTCTAATATTAGTTAATATGTAGTTCTGATTATTCGGTCATTCATATATAAAGCCAATTTGTAGGGTATAAAGAAAAAATTAATGAATGTAGGTGTTCCTTAAGTTTATGGTTTTATTCTTATTTAATTTCTAGTTAAATGTATGATCTTTTAACAAAATAGATGTTTCTTTAAAATTATTGTTAATTATCTTTAATAGGTATATAAACGAAAACAATAGAACGTTATGTGGACGGTATTACTTTCACTTACGCCTTCACTTTACTAAATTTAGATTTATTGAATGCTATTTAGTACGAAGGTGCCTGATACACAATTTCTTGTCGCATTTAATTTGTAAATAATGGAGTATATTCATCTACTCGATAGGTATAGGATTGTTATTATCAATTCTTTAGTTAAACAATTGTTGCAAACACTTACGTCAATTTCTTCAAAATAGGTAAAACGCTTTAAAACCACTGCAATCAACGATGCTACACGATACTGTTACATCATAACCTTGAACAGTTCATGCATAATTCCGCAATGACGATGTATATAGTACAGAATATGCTAAAAATAGGCAACATCCGAATTCACGGTATCAGACGTACTAAACTAACAGTTGCGTTCAATTACTGACTATACATACAGTATGTCCATTTGAAAACCAGCCAGCCTTAATAACTCACAAATAAAGGACGATGTTGAAATAAAAAACGAAACACGTTTATTTATGGAGGGAGCAGTAAAATACAATTATCTAAGTTATAGAAGTTGCTGCGTTTGCCTTAGCACACCTAACTTCGAAATCTTAAATAGCACTCCCTACTAGCAACACGTGGTTGGAAAAGGAATAAAATTCAAATTGACTTACTTGACCGAGAGCACAAAACGTCTAGTTTTAATGATGAATACAAATTGCGTTATACAAGTATAAACGGATTTTAATTGTTTTAATGGGCATTTCCGTTACAAGAAGCTAAACTTTTATCAGGAAGCATCTTTATTTCGATTGTTATTACAAACATACATTTTACCTAAATTTAAGTCAAAAAGCCGAGTAGCCCTTTCTTGCATTGCACTGCGATTTAGATGAAGCAGCACACCTAACCTCAAAATCTTAAATCACAATACTTGAATATATCTTTTAGATCTTCCAGAAGTAGAACTACTTACGGGTGGAATGTGGTTACCTTACTAGATTTCTCTTCGTGTCTAGAAGTTAACGCTTTAGTTTGGGAATTCGGATGCGCAAACTTACAATGCACCGTTTAGATGCTGGACAAATGGATGTCCAGGTGTTGCCACATAGAGATTCAAGTATCTTCAGAACAGTTTAGTTATACTCATATCTGTAAAAGGTCATTAAAGATGCAATTGTTAACCTGATCAAGGTAGACTACGTACGTCACCAAGTAGTTAAAATAACAGAACAATGAGTTACATACCCAGTCGATGGCATGAAACCAATAAGTAGCTTTACAAACCTATATGAAATCGTTAACACTCTTTATATACCTGGAGATTGGTGGAGGCTTGCTGCTAGGAAACAGCTTGCATAATCCAGAGTTAACTCATTGGCTAGGTTACGGATCCTGTAAGATGTTAAAGATCACAGAATCTAAAAAAAACAGTAGTAGATGCTACTAGCTTGCTCCTAGAAATATCCCTCACAAGGTTAATGGTAGGATGAGATTACACTAAAGCAAGCTTAAAATTGACTCCACTGCAAGTATATAATAGACATAAAAAATAAATATATAAAAATGTTTAATTAAATATTTATCGTAACTAAATAATCTGTAAGTTTTATTAGGGTTATTGTAGAGCTTGTTTTGAGCCAGCAACAAGCAAAATTAAAACACACAACTGTTACAATGGTTTTTCAAATAGCCAGCTGCAATGTAGGTTTTAACGAAGGGTAGCAATATTTCTCAAACGAGTCAAGCCGAAAGATATAATTCCGCAAACGTTCGGATCTGCGTGACCTCACGTAGAGAATCAAAACCACTGTGCTGTACGTGGGGAGATAAAAAACCCCAATTCTTCATTTAAACCAACTTTATTTATTGTTTTGTGACAAACATCAGTCATCTTTAAAGTACTCCCTATTGGAATGAATACACTTGCCCAACCTTTTATTCCACTGTTCAAAACACTTTCTAAACTCATCTTCTCTAATGCCTTTCTGGACCTCTAAGCGTTTTGGATTCACTTCGTTGATATCCGCAAAACGTTTTTTTTTTCATGTCCTTTTTCATTCGAGGGAACAAGAAAAAGTCACAGGGTGCCAAATCAAGCGAGTAAAGTGGGTGGGTTGATTGGTTAAAGATTGGCGCACAGAGAGCGCCGTATAAGCGGGCGCGTTGTCGTGGTGGAAGAACCAATCACCAGACTACCACAAATCGGGGCGTTTCTTCTGCAAACTGCTGCGTAACCTTTTTTAAACTTCTAGGTAGAATGCTTGATTCGCCGTCGGGGTTAGGAGAAACGAACTCGGCGTGCACGATTCCCCTCACATAAAAAAAACAGATGAGCATTGTTTTGACGTTTGATCTCACCTGACGAGCTTTCTTTGAACGAGGACAATTTGATGCCTTCCACTGACTGGACTACTGCATCGTTTCGGGATTGTATCCATAGCACCAAGATTCATCGCCAGTGATGACTTTGAAGAAAAGAATCCGGGTCAGATTCGAACTGCTCTTTCATTTCACTGCAGGCTCCCAAGCGATTTTCCTTTTGCTGTGACATCAGCAAGCGCGGCATGAATTTGGTCGCTGCTTTTCTTATTTTCAAATCTTTGGTCAAAATTCGCTGAATTGAGCTCCATGTCAGCCCAGACAACTCAGCTACCTCATCAATTGTCCGCCATCGATCTGCAAGTTTCCTAATTCTTTCCATATTTTCGGACGGCCAGTGCAAGGAAGATCGTCGATCAACATTTCACCACTTTTGAAGCAGGTAAACCATTCGTACACTTGGATCATCTTTGTAAGCAGTCTTCAACATAACAACAGTTTCCGCGGCATTTTTCCCGAACAGGAAAGAATTCACAGAAACTGCACAAAATCTTTCCCAGCGCTGTCGCTTGGCTTACTGACTGCATAAGAGTCAGGCTACGCCACGTCTAGCGGCAGACGTCTGTACTACAAACGGGCTGAGCTTGGCAACACGATTCCGGTTTGTTTTGCCCCCCCCTGTATATCGTAGATGCAAAAATAAAACAAAAGGTAATTTAACCTAAAAACAATCACCTCAGAGTAATAGAAAATTTTAAGTTTTTTTAGTATAAAACCTACTTCGCCCTATAAAAAAGGCTTGATATACTAGTGCTATAATCGTCAACAATAACTGACATAATAATTCTTCAAACAAACGTCACAGAATCCGATTGTTTAATTTTGAAATTAACCATCTTCATCCCAAAATCAAACATCCTAATTCAAATTAATAAAGAAGATTTTAAGTAATTTCAAAACACTTACAGTGGGCATATGACATTGCATAAGTAAAGAAATGTACAAAACCACTAACGTTGCATTTCTGATCAGCGCAACATAAAAAGTGAACCAGGTTACAAAATACTATTAAGATATGAAATTACCATAAATACCATATATTATTATAGTATAGTAAAAATAAAGTGTTAACGCATTTAAAATGTGAACCAGCTGTAAAATATAATAATTGCAAATTCGTCACCTAGATATTGTAAAGTGTTATATTTGCAGACATATGAGTCTTTGTTACCTAGTCTGTAATTTGTTATATCTCAACCTGATAAATTTGTATATAAAGATATTTTGGAATTAATAAAAACAGTATTAAGCATTCAGTTGTTTTCAACTCAACGGGATGATGCCGTACAAGTCGTTATAAGGGTGTGGGGACAAAAAATCTGGACAAATTTTAAAACAACATATCTTTATTGAAAAATACCAAATGAAATATTTAAATAATACAAACAATATGCTAACTTTAAAGAACGGAATCAGCACCATACCGGCTTGCTTGGCAAATTTTTGTTTTAACACGGCGCATTAAATTTTCAAATGTTGATGTTTTTGATTGCCGAATTTTTAACACTATACGTTGCTTTAATTCCTTATGACTGGAAGCTTTCCATCCGCCAGAATAAACTTCTCTCTTCAGATTTCGCCAGAACGTTTTCTTTTGGAACATAATATCATATTTAGGCTGTTGCCATATCCGGCCAAAAGATAAAATTTCTATCAGAGGGTTTATTTTTGATGAAACGAGCAAGTCGGGATCTTACACAATATTTTTCATAAATATTCCCATTAATAGAGTTGCCAGATGGACAAATAAAAGCAGAAGAATGTTCGCGTGACGAAATGGCCAACCAGACAAACACTTTTGACTGAAATTTCTTGTGTCGCTTGAAATGTACTTCGGGTTCCACATTTTCACCTTCTTTATAATAAAAATGTTTGTTATTGGCAGTGTCGCTGCCATCAAAACTGAAATGTGATTCGTCATCCATGATTATTGTCAAACTTTTGGATGGCGAAAAAACAGATTCTGAGAGAATTCTTAGTTTTCGTCTTTGTTCTAATTTTTGTTTCTCTGAATATTTGGAAGCTGATTTTCGCGTAGAAAGTCTCACGTTATTTTGTTTCAGTATGTTACTAAAATGTTTCTTGTCGATTTTAAATTTCTGACCAAGTTTCCGTAATGAGACACCCAGATTACCATGAGCCGCACAAACAAGAGCTTGTCTCTTCCTTTCGGGCATTTTTCTTGCTGGTCTTCCACTTCCTGGTTTTCTTTGTGCTGAATTGTCCTTATCTACCCTTGCACAAATAGCATAGATTGTTGATTTTGGTATTCCCATTTGAATAAAATGTAAAGTGAAGACTTTTTTCAAATGAATATGAGTTGTAAAATTCGGCAACGATATTTCGTTGTTCATTTTCTTTTAGGTGTTCCATTATTACACAGACTTCAACTAGCTCGACATGAATTATCAGTAACAATTACTAACAAGTGTCAAATAATCTTATAAGGATAGAAAAGTTTTGTTTTCAAAGGTACCTCGATTACAGCGGTAGAACTTTTGTTCAGATTTTTTGTCCTCACACCCTTATAAAGCTTAAAGGGACTATGAGACTGTAGTTCCAGCATTACCCCACCTCAGAGATTAACCCTAAAAAGTTGATCTCGCCACCACATTTTCCGAATTATTTCCTGAAGTTTGTTCAGCGATTAATTATAACTAGAGGTGCGGACGTTTGCCACGCACTTCTAGGCCCTCGCCCCGCGGCTCCGCTTGGGGCCGACGCCTGCAGCGTCGCTTCGGCGTTCCAACTCTTTAAGCCTCTTGGACTAGCTCGAACGCAGCAACGTCTAAGGTATCAAAATTATTACATCTCGTGCTTTGCCGTGTTGAGCTTTGAGCCTGAAAAGTCCGGCTGACCCAATAAGCTCGACAGGTCTGAGAGACCCGAACGTCCGGATAAATTTTTAAACTGAGGCCTTGCCTTATCCTAACCTGAGCTTCGTGCTGGGCCAAGTAAAGGCCAAACTAAAAAACCTGACCCGCGCAGGCTTCTAATTGTATTTCTCCACCCATCTGGTAGCACAAAAATGCTTTAGTTTGTCGTCGTTGATACTAAGCTTCAGCTTCTGTATACTTTGCTTCAGAATACTTTGACTTATTGAAGTGTGAAAAAAATCGTATAATTTTTTCAATAGTACCTAAACAATTTCTGATTGCGGATACTTCACAAGAATTTGATACGGCAAAGTTCAATAAATGTGCCGTACAATGAACGTGTGGGTGATGCACTTGATTCCGCACCATAGGAAAATAGCATGCGTTTGTGAATTTAAATTCCGGTTTCCAACCATGTTTTCAAAGAAAGATCGTTAATATGTCTGTTAGATAGATCATTTTAACCAAAAAAAAAAACATTATTTTGACAATACTTGTTTACTTTATGTCCCAAAACTTTTTAAAGATTTTTTTTGTTTTCATTATTTTTGAATTCCCCAGTAATTTCCCTGCCGTTTCGGCGCCCTCTCAATAATAACACTACGCAACAAATGAAATACTTTTTTTTTTCATTGGGTTTACAGTATGTGTGTGTGATACCTCACCTCAAACTCAATTAAGATTTATACATAAAATAGTCACATCACGTCAGGTTTCATGGTGAAAAGTGTTTATTGATTTTTGTAAAATTATACTACATTAGCGACATAAAACTTTATTTCTCATTAAAAAACTTATAACTTTTTGAACGATTGGCTTTTCTCTTATAGTTAATCCTCACAGTATCCCTCTAAAAACACCAACAGAAGTCTGCAAGCATGGCTGGATTCCATCTGCCTTGATAATGCTTCTAAAACTCTGCTATTTTCTGATTAAAGCGTTCGCCATGTTCATTTCTAACTGAACCCATCTTTTCTGGAAATAAACTTACATGGGAGTGTAAAAAATGGATTTTCAACGACATATTGTATCCTAGTCTATGATAGGTATTCAGCATCAATTTTATTTTTTCATGGAAATTGGGTGACTTCTGGTTACCGAGGAAATTTTTTGTGACATCAATAAAGCCAATCATGCTTTTTTTTCTATGAAATTGAGACTGGATAAAAAAGAGGAATCACCGAATAATTTTCTTATATTGGGTCCTGCAACATCACTTAGCATTGGAAATTTTGTTTTGAGAAGCTGAAAGGCTTGTCCATACGTAGTGCTTTGACAAAATTCTTAATTAAACCAAGTTTTGTATGCAACGGGGCTAAAATAATTTTCTCAGGTGGTACTAATGATTTTTTTTAACATTCTTCTGACCAAGAACGTATCTAACTTCTCAAAGACCAACTTTGTTTTACGTATTGGTCGGAACGCGCTCTGCTATCCCATTTGCAGAGGAAACAGCAATATTTTGTATAGCCGATTTGCATTCCTAAAATTAACGCCACTACTTTTAAATCTGCACATACGTTATGTGCCATTTGTAGGCTGTATAATTGATCTTTTCCAGAATAAGTTTTAAAATATCATAGGTTTCTTAATCTGTTCGAGCGCTACGAAAAATCAAATCACCGAATGAATGCAATTAAGGTTTTCTTTTAACAATTTTAATAATCTTAAAATTAAATAGATTTAAAAAAGAAAAGAACAGAATTAAAATCAATCAATACATTGAATTAATTGAGAAATTAATAATTTTAACAGAATCGTAAAATCAATTGTAAAACAAGATTCGGATAATCATTGAAGTTTATCAATTCTTACCACATTACTGAAGAAGCAGCTTTCGATCGAAAATTGCATGCTAAAAAAAATAAACCTAGGAAACTAGGTTAATACAAATCTTCAATTGAAATCCGAATAGATCACTATTCATGAAAGTTAGATTAATTAAGAATAAAAAATTTAAGTTACAGGCAAAACAAGATCAAATTAAAATAAGTTTATTATTTGGTTATAATCCTTATTCACGTGAGGGGTCACTCTAAATTTAAGTATAGGTTAAACGAACTAGAAAAAAATACAACTGTATCAAAGAAAGCAAATGATAATGTAAGGGCACAGGATTAAGCCTGAAGTTTCTTAAAGATCGGGATTTCGCAAAAGATTAATTTATATTATTCTTGGATTGCCGGTGAAATAGATAGTCCAAACTCTCCAAGATTAGGTATTAGCTTGGGGATCCAGCATCTCTTGTGGTAGCACACCGATGTTGACAATCAGACACTCTCTGCAATCACTGCTAATACTGATGTACTAAAGGAATCATTAGGGCTTCCTGGGATTCCAACGAAGAAATCTTTTTGAGATTTGTTTACCACTAGATTATCACTTTGTGGGATCTAATAAAAAAACCCTTTTTAAAAGGGTTTTCCTTATTTCACATAAGTAGAAATCGCCCCAGCGAGAGGAACTTGCACTGCTCACGTCTAGATTCTTTCTCTCTGCCGGCTCGCCGCGTTTCCCCAGAATTTGAAAGTGTTTACCGGTCCGTAAATTATCACACTTCCCATTGAAGAAATTAACTAAATGTATTCCAAAATAATGCAAGATTGAGGTTTAAATCAACTAACAAAGAACAGCAGGGTCCAAGTGAACATTAAGACAAGAATCCGCCAGAATAAGCGTGATCTAGCTATATCAAACAAAAAAATAATATATTTCTCTTAATGAGAGAAACAAAGGCTCTCTACCCTGCTAACTCACAGTTCTGAAGCTTAGCTATCTTTAAATAAACAACATAATTAATTGGAATAATGTTACAACAGCAGAAATAAGCTGTAAAAGGAAATTTGGTATATACGCGGTGTCTCACAAATGAGAGGTGGTGATATACCGCGAGGTTTACCATGTAACGGAATAATAACGGCAAAAAACCGTTACAGTCTTCCACAAAGAAGAACTGTTTCAATGATAGGTTTTACCTTATTATGGTTTTCCATTACCTGCTTCTTCGCCTCTTGGTCTAATTGAAGATGAACAGGGTCTCGATGGTTTTTATACAATCTTTAAAATAATATTAGCCTTTTCACGTTATTTATATGATACGTAAGATTTTGGTGTTCAATGAAACGTTCTTTTGACTATTTGCAGTTATTAATTAAACCTTTCCCAACGCAGATGTCCTGTTTTCTAATGACTGCCTAGTTCTACTCCGCTAACTCTATTAAAGAGTAAGCAGAGTTTGCAATATGCTTCATCAACATTCTTTGAATAACTTAATCAATTCCATTGGTGTAGCCATTTATGTTGAAATTTTAAATGTCTAGGTTCTGATAGTGGAAAAGTAAATAGTTCTGATAGTTTTTATAAATTTTCTAAAATTTCAATATTTTTGGTATTGGGCAGGTCCAGTAGATTAACAAAGCAGGCTATATCGTATAGGTCCCATTCATCTCTTACAGTTTGTAGTACATTTTCGACTGCATTTTCATTTGCTTGATCAACGTAAACCAAAAGTTAATAAGTAAATATGGTAGAGACTTCAAGCGAATGGATAGATATTATTTCAAACCTAGATAAAATAATGCAAAACGTAATTTACTTAAAATTTGCAATCTCTCTACTAGCAAAATGACATTACAACCCTTTTGTTTATTCTCATAGACAAGTAGTTAGCATGGCTGTTTGTGTTTTTGTAACCGACAAGCTTACATAGCTTAGGTTTCTCTTTTCTTCCTTTTAAGTAGTATTATATTACATACATAACGAGAATGATAAAAAGCCTGTTACGTAGGTAAGCGGTACAAATCTACGATTAAAGCTTTTTTGTTGCAATATATTACTTATACTACAATAACTAAGATTAATTTTTAAAGTTGTCTTAACTTTTAAGTCACGATAGCTTCAATCGAGCAGGTACAATTCTGTTCGGGTAATAGAAGAGGATGACTTATGTGCTCTTCTTTATTTAACATTGTTTCTCACAGACACACCACCTTACTATCTACTATTACAAACTATCCTCAGAGCCAGACTCTACCGATTAAATTACCAGAATGTAACAACTTTTCAAATAGAAAGATAGCAACAACTTTCCTTTTTCCTAAGGCTGAATAAGTTTGTTAATTCAACCTAGCTTCTACTTTGGTTCAGTTTAGGTGAAGGTAAATGGGGTTACGGGTTTCGTGGTCAATAACAACTACACAATAGATTAATGGCCATACATACAATTATTTATTAAATATTTTATTAAAATTTGTACTGGTAGCTCAAATAATTGTTATTGAATTTAAAAATTGACCCTGAAGCAGGATATCTTTCTGTGGTCACTGGTCAGCCACATACTTATGTATATAATAAAAAATCACACTTTAGCTACGTGATATACAAATAATTATGTGACGATTTTCGTAGACTTACTTTTTGTTACTGATAGTGAAAAAGATACATCTTCTCCGTTCTTCCATATTTCCTATTTACTCTTTGCATCTAGAATTTTTAGGTTTCGGGTTTACGAAATCTTGCAATGTTTGACATGTTGTATGAAAGTAAACGAATTATTACTCACCAGGAATACTTAGAGGTTTGTATGAGTATTTTTTGGTTTTGCTTATTATCATTACATTTACTTCTTTCTAACAACTCTCTTCTTCATTGCATGTTATGCTACTTTCTACTCTATACCTTTTTGCCGTTCGCTCAAAGAACAGTATTTGATTTGTTGTTAAATCTATGAAATCATACATCTTAATTGTTTTAATTATAATTTATTTATCTTATTATTATTATGATTTTATTAAAATAGTCTTATTTAAGAATTATATGAGTGAAATGCGTTGGGTACTTATGTAATGTAGCTAACATAATTATTACAATTACAAATGTATTAATGAGTTATAGAAAAGAAATATTGAAAAAGCGTATATAATACATTATAAAAAAAAGACATAATTCTTGTACGAGTACGAAATTTATTTTTTCGGCATAAATGCTGTTAATATATCTATTGGAAGAGGAAATACAATTGTAGAGTTCTTTTCTGCTGATATAGCACTGAGAGTCTGAAGATATCGCAGCTGAAAATTAATATTGATTAAAAACAATTGTAAATTCTGATTAAAACCATCTTAAGTGTAGAAATCAAATAACATCTCACGTATAAAACAAGAGATACAGATAAAATGTTTAAGTATTTAGTGAAAACGATAATAACGTACGTACAAGACACTCTGTGTAGTACTTTTAAAGAATTTACCTGTAAAGCAGCAGGACTTTCATTAATTACATCGGAAGCTTCTTTTAAAGCTCTGGACGCTTTCATTTCACCTTCTGCAGCAATTACTTTAGCTCTTGCATCACGTGAAGCTTCAGCTTCAGCTGCCATTGCACGTTGTAGTTGATGTGGTAAACTTACATCCTTTCTGCAATAACGATTCAATTAAATATTTGAATATTTCATTTTTTTACATTTTTGAAAAAAGTTTCAACTTGTTCTATCTACATACATTTCTACTCGTTCTACCTTAACTCCCCAGGGATCAGTAGCTATATCCAAACTTGTTTGCATTGTACTTGATATTGCCTCACGATCTGATAAAATTTCTGCCAGGTTCCTTGTTCCTAATATGTTTCTTAAGGTTGTCATCGCTAACAAACGCGTGGAATTACTAGAATATAAAATAGCTAGAAAGTTAGCTATTAAAAAAATACCACGTGCTGTATTTACCTATAGTTAGTGACTTTCACAACTGCATTTAGAGGATCTTCTATTCTGTAATACACAACTGCATCTACTGTTACAGTTACAGAATCTTTTGTTAAGGCCTGCAAAAATATTGTTTATGACCAAAAATCTTACTTTCGTAAAAGTGGGATAAATGGAGCTGTTAGAGTGAATAATTAAGATTGTGTTATGCAAATATTTTTTGTCAAAATTGTATCCTATGTGTCAGATTTTATCTTTTCACTTATCAGTAAAAAGACATTTGTTATTTACCTCTTGCGGGGGAACATCAAAAGATACAGTTCTTAAATCTACTTTACAATAATTATCAACACATGGTAGGATAAAGAATATTCCTGGTCCTCTTGCTCCTCCTTGTCTTAAACGTCCTAATCTAAATATAACAGCACGTTCATATTCTTGTACAACCTAAAAATAAACAAAAAAACATTTGTTACGAGTACGTACCGAATAATTAGTGATAAATGGAATATCCGAATGTATACTATGAGAAAGAGAAATAGACATGATATACAAGTGCAAATTTTAGGAAAGAGTAGTGCAGATAAAAAGTTTCTTGTTGAAATATATACAGAGTGGTGATAAAGTTCGGAACAAAATTCATAATTTTGTTATAAATCTTTTTTTCGAAAAATACTTGAACACGTCGATTTTATATTCCAATAAGGTATTTGTGAGCTCAGAAAGGTGTTTTTTATTATCATATTCTTAAGCTATGACGTCATCATCATCATCAATTAGCGTGATAGGGATCCTAATTTGCAAATGCTGGCTGGGAGACTCTTGGGCCCAATGAGGATTTTCTCTTACCCAATACCTGTAGTTATGATGATTAACAGTCCCGTTAAGTGACTTCGTCGGAAATGATAAGATAAGATGGAAAAATCCTCAGTCTGAATCATCTTCATTTAATTCTTGTATTAAGTTCACCTTATAAGGATGGTATATCTCGTGTTTAAATAATTTGACTACCGTCAAATGATCTTTATCATTATTTAACGCTAATTGTCTAGTGGAAGCATGATTTTGTTTGTTTCTTTTTTAATTTTAAATGTTATTTTTGTTGAAAACAAATGTTGGTGTTACTAAACTTAATAAAAGTTTTTCTCAAAAAAATTGTTATGTAAGGTACCAGATTTTTTTACATCATCATTCAACTGGTGAAGAAGTCTATCAAAAACTGTAAAAAAACTGGGGTTGTAATTTAAAAAGAAATGATGATGGCGTCATAGCTCAAAAATATGATCTGTCAAAAAACACATTTCTGTGCTCACAAATGCCCTATTGGAATATAAAATCGACGTGTTCAAGTATTTTGCGAAAAAGGATTTATAACAAAATTATGAATTTTGTTCCGAACTTTATCACCACTCTGTATAAGGGAGAACCTGGAAAAAGTATACGGACATAATTGAAAGAGTAGATTTAATTTTGAAAACTGTTTAAACTAATATTTTAAGTGAAAAAGTAACGAAATAGTTGAAAACCTCCCGTGTATGTACTTTGTACTTTGAAACATCCTGTATATAATACCTGACTATACTGTCTGAATATTCTCATCAGCATTGCATTCCAAACACTGAATTTTCCTAACTTCCTTCTCCGTAAGATTTCTTGGTAAAACAGTGACGTAGCAGTAGAACAAATTAGGGGTAAATTACATTTTTTAACAGGGTTTTTGATTTCGATAGACAATCCCACGATTTGTGTTTTTTTGTTTTTGTCCCACTTTGATATAAATGTACTTCTGATTAGATCGAACGTCGAACCGCACTTTAAACACGCTGTGGTCTACATTTTAATCGTTGAGAGATAAAAATGAAAACAACGGATATACTGCTGATAATAATGAATAATAATATAAAGATGGCTTACCTTAAAACACCAGAATAAGGAGAACGGAAAGGTTAAAATTAATAGAAGAATTGAACTTGCAGTGGCCGTAAACTCTATACATCCCATGGTAATATTACTTGGTTTATCTGAAAACAACGAAATATTCTTAATATTCTTTTTCAAATATGGTTTAATATAAAGACACTCACAGTGCTTTACTTATTGTTGATCAAATTGTAATATTTATGACTATGAGATTATGACACTCCTCTGTACTAAAATAAGTTTGCACTAATCAACAAGTAAATAAAGGCAAAATGCTTTAATCTTTATTTACCAGATGGTCTCACATTAACAAATGTTTTACTTACTACTACTATTGCTGAGTGTATCGTACTGTAACATTACACATTAGACATTAGTCATTAGTCATTTGTGAATGCGTTAAATAGGAATATTCACGTATAGCTGCACACTTTTGTACATATTTGTACTTATTACTTTATACATAGTGATATAAAGTATTTATCAGTAGAGAAAAAACAAGATAAATGATTCATATTTTAGCAGCAAAACAAAAGTAGTACGTATATTATGAATTTTCAGAGAAATCCACTTACCACTGTAATTAATACAAATTCTTTATACAGGCTGGTCTACAATACAATGCCTTAGTTATTTTTCTTACAAATTTGAATTTAATTTTAGTTGTCAAGACGAAGAAGTCATATCTGTACGTGAAGTCGTGTTTTTTAAATATTAGAGATTTTGAGAAATTTAGAAAATGAATTCTTTTAGAAATTCCTGTGAAAGACTGCATAAGTTAAAAATATAATTTTCGGTAAAAACAAAATAATCTTGATGAATTATTATGGATATTATCAGAAATCTAATTTTAGAACTATTTTGCAAGATTATTAATATCTATTTATGTACTTCAATTGTTATTAATTGATTTGATAAATTATATTGTTGTCAGTGTGAAGCCCTTTCAATTGCTCGTTGTCACAAAAATATCAATATGTCCCACGAGATCTTACGAGAGCTATAACAATGCATCAATATTTAGAAAACACTTGTAACTTTAAAAAGATTTTATGTAAGAGATAGTTTATACTCCTTTTCCCCCGAGGCACACTATATCTTTAAACTTTGTTCATAAAAAGTTTATATACAGGTGTTTTTATATTAAATCAACAAATATTAAAGTAACTGTTTGCATGACTTTTGATTTTAATGACTTTCTGTAAGCTATTTATTACAAAAAATAATCTTAAGAGCATAAAAGTGTATTTTATTAAGTTGTAAAATCTAGTTCTTGAGATATGCTCAATGGTAAGCAAGAAATATGGTAAAAACTACCTTTTTTGTGTTTTCTTTAATTCTTCATCTAGTACACAGAAAACTGAAATCAACTTCATTTGAATGTCTGAAAAATAACTTAATTGGCTGCACAACAAAATTGAAAGTTATGGGTAGTTAGTAAAGTAGGTGCAGATTTTGGAGAACCATCTTGGAAAAATTAGAAATTCCATATACAAAAGATTTCTAGATAGAACTGGTAATGATTTTTTTTTTAATTTACACGTACACTACTTGGTAATGTAGACTGAAATGGTCGAGATTTCAAGTTCTTGTTTGAACCATGTTAGTAGAAGAAAAAACTGAAAGATAAAGATAAAATAAGTGTAAAATCAAAAATTCAAAGTGCGTTGATAATCTTCCAATTCTATGAAAATACGAAATAGATTGTGCTTACAAATAAAAACTGGTTATTGCTTATTGATCCGTTTTGCAAAACAGCGGTTACAATTTTGAGAAACTTATAATGGAGACAAATCCGCAGTTTTCTCCACAATTCGGACGTGTAAAACCGAGAAGTTGTGGAACCCATCCTTAAAGTCCTACAGCCACCATATTCAAATTTCTAGTTTTGTTTAACGTGACAATATTAATTTCTAAATAAGTTTGCTTGATGTACCGATATCAGTATACGTCACCTTGTGTAAAAGGGCCTAAGTACTACATTTAGTCTATTGTCAGTTAACCTATGGATGCTGAACACGAACTCCATACGTGGGATTTTTGAAAATAAATGAGCCTTGCATAGAAGAACGAATCTTTCTAAATTTATTTTATCGCGATACAAGCATACATGTCCTAACATGACGTGTAAATATTTATAAAAAGATCGTGCGATTGGTTAGCAAGAATTAACCAAATGCATAAGAAGATGTCTAGCTATTCTGAAACAGTTTTAAAACTTGAGTACCTTACAGTCATAAAGCTCTTTGTAAAACAAGAAAAGAAAGCTAAGAGAACTGATTTTGCACCGTCACATTCGACAACCCATAGAAGGCCTTAAATCTCAGTGGCCAAAACAAACGTAGAAAAAGTCGAAGAATTCGTACTTGTAGCTCTAGAAATTTACGTTGAAAGAATATCAAATGCTGTTAAGGCAAAAGAGACAAAGTTAGCCGAAAAGCCTTGTTTTTGTAGGACATTGCTTCGAGCCGCGTAGCTTAGATGGCAAGAGAGTCTGTGACCGAAGCGGAGCTGTAGCAATGATAACACATCTCTGTCGTTCGAAAAAAAAATGTTTGTGTATTCGCAGAAAAGATTAGATATGCAGAAAACGGCCATTTGGAAGACAAAACTTTTGAATATTCTTTTGATGATACAATATGATACAATTGAAGGAGGAAATGCACAGATGCTCAAGGGGACTATACTGCAAAATCAAAATATTAGTTTTTTACAAAAACTCATTTTTTTACTTTAGGCTCATTTATTATCAAACAACATACGTATAGTAATATTAAAACATCTTTCTGATGTAACGGCGCCCTACAGATATCAAGACGTTAATATGTAAGTTGTATTGCTATGTATGCAGTATGTCATGTACTGAAGTCAATCTTCCAGAACTCAAAAAATATTATTTTTATGTGTCATGTCATATTACAGAGGTTCTAGCATACGCCTGCAACTGAAACGGAGCAGCTTTTGCCCATCTGGCCAATAATTTCAATAATCAGGTGAAATTACATATTTGCAAATTAGTTGAAAGCTTTTGCATTCCCTTCTATCTGATCTGACCTAAGTGCAGATCAGTCAATTAACTGGAATTCGCAGACAGGATTTACGAAGCAAAGGTATTTTTGTTAGCTTCAGTCAATGCATGTTTAGTTGGCTCGATTTAATTCCAATTCGAAGTATAACACAGACTTCCTACAAATTGGGATTACTGTTTCCACTGCTTAAAGAAATGGGTAAAATCCATATCGACAAAAATGTGAAATTGTTTGGAGAAGATTTCAGTTACATTGATGATGACACATAAAAGAGGCTGATAGCAGAATAATTAATTACGTGAATGATATGATGCTTTACGGGACCGAGTCAGTCCTAATCCGTTGCTAGGACATGAATATACTTGCTTTGTGCATTATCCTCTATCCAGAACTAGCATGCCACCACATAATGGATCTCTTTAGGACAAAATCTCATAATAGATAATAGATAATAGAATTAAAAACCAGGTAAGTTTTCCTACAGACATTATTTTGACAATTGTTTGGAATTTTCCTCATTTCTTTTGGCGTCAATGTATTACTAAATACGAAAAATCTAGTTTGCAGTAGCAGAAGTATGTCACTCTTTTTCATTTAGTTGCTGCGCCAAAACTTGCACACTAGCCGATTGTATTGCGAAACGCCAAGAAGAGACTAAAACTACTTATCTGAGAAGTTTCCAAGCTTTCTCTGGCCGCAACACAGTATCATTCTTCACGTCTAAAGGGAAGCATTTGGTGCAGAACGCTTGGGATGATAAAGCAACTGTAGGTTTTTCCATCTCTTGATGATATTTTGAAGCATCTTGAACGCTTTACAGCGAGAATTTAAAGTGTCCAATACGCCAAATATGTGGAACAGGACCGAAACCACTTTTCCGTCGCAAAAAGCAAACCTTCAAGTTTCATTTAATGTGCTGACCTGTTTCAGCACGCTTTAAGAGCAGCGTACTTCCATTTCTAGTGGCCTGGGGTTAACCACTCACTAACAACACTAGGTACCAATTTGGTTGGTAAACATTGTAAAGCAATGTGTTGCATTTGCCGGTAAAACTTGCTCCTCTGCACGCCCATGGATAGTAGAAAACAGACGGTTAGATAATATTCAACTTAACTCTTAAATTTCTGGAGAATATAAATGCCTTGAAGTTTCCAAGGTCTTGAAAAGACATACGTTGTACAGGTTACATTTCTGGAAAAACAAAAACACCGTGCATATTTCTATAAAACACAGTAAAAGAAAACAGGACAGAATACACCATAATCAAAGCGTCATGATAAGCAAATCATTTCCCCAATTTGCGTTCATTGGGACTTTGCTGACGATAAGCTCCGCCCAATGCATCGACCGTGTTTTCTCTACTATCCGCGCTGCACAAATACCAGAAAGCCTGTACTTCTAAGAGGAATATCTACAGTGGCATATTTGGCCATTATTTTTTTGGTTATTAATGAGAATGAGTTTTGCTATTTTTTTTAATTGTTTTAATATTATTAACTATTTATTAGTTAGTTGATCTATCCAAAAGATTAGATATTAGTTTTAAAATATGTAAAACATCATGGCGTGCAGGAAAACACTTGAAAAAAATGAACAATAAGTTGGGGAGAACTCCGATGAGAATATTGAGGGGGACATCTTTTAGCTTAATTTTGCGTTATTGCACTAATTAATAAGCTGATTTGAATAGTTGTACTCCTTAAAAAAATATTTCACTGTTTATTTCTACAAGATTCGGCCATGTATGAATCTGAAAGAAAATTTTGCCAATTTGTGATTTGTTTCACTCCATGACTTGTAATGAATATTTTTGATAAAATGAACAAACAAAAAACCAATTTCAACTTGATAGTTGAATTCAACTTCCAAAGGTCAATAAACTTTTACACTTCACACGCTTGAGTATTTGGGTGCTTGGTGGCAAGCGCCATTTGAAAATGAAGGTATTTATCAATATCGGCACGTCAAGCGAACTTTTAGATAACCTCTCGAGTATAAATAGACGTCTTTAAACAGTCGGATAATTCACCCGTTAAAAATAGATTTCAGGATGGTGATCATAGGATTTAAGGATGCACTCCACGACCCCCCTCCACATCTTTGAGAAGCAGCACTAGATTTCTCATCATTAGGAAAAAGATTTTAGTTGCTTCGGGTTTCAACTAGACAACTGTGCAAAGTGGTTTGCCTTAAACATAATTTGTCACTTTTTTACGTACCGCTTCTACTACAACGTTAAAACTAATGCAAAATTTCTCTTTCTTGGCCTTTAGTTTTTGAGAAACATTTAGGGAAACGCTACGGTATTTGGCGTTTATTGCAGAATTTTGTAATATTTCCTCCCTTCAGGGAGTGCGTGATACCTTTATTGACAATTTCAATTGTCCTGCTTGCAACTGTCAAATGCCTGTTAAGAGCGGCGTCTATGGAAAGCTGCCTAATTTGAACGTTCTTGTGTTGGCCCTGCCTTAGATAATAATCAGTAAACCTACGCTTATCCTACAAAAAGTACGTTTAAAATTTACACCCTTGTATAGTTGCAAATAGTGTTTAAGGACTTACAGATGTGGGTTTTCATGTTATTAAGTTCGGGGAAGACGCGGTAAATTCCGGAAAAACACTGGAAATCTACTCTAAACATTTATAGGTACTAAATAATCAGTAGATTATTACTTAGTTCGAAGTTAGGAATTACGTTATGCCATTCGAAACGTAGAAGCAATAAGATTAACAATAACATTTTTGTAACCGTTTTCCAACTTATAATACAAAATTTTAAAATAACTAACATTTGTAATCGTTTTGTAAGGTACATAAACGAATACGTAATATAGAGTGTTCCGCGACTTGACCAATAAACTTATACCATATATCCCAAGGATCATTACGATCGAAAAATGTTATATAAACTATAGGTTCGTTTTGCAGATATTGAAGAAAATTAAAAATAAAATTGATAAGAAAAGAAAATTTATTCATCAGTGAATAGCTAATTAAGACAAAATTATAGTAACTGTCCAAATTGAGAACCGCCATTTTCTAAACATACAACTACCCTTCGAGCCATAGAATGTTGCCAGTTAATTCTTGCCAATTCATTTTTAAGAAAATTAGTGGCTTCACTTATTCGGTTATTCAAATCTTCGCGTGTATCTGGTTTACCATTACTATACACACGAGATTTGAGGCAACCCCACTAAGAAACAATCTAGAAGCGATAAGTCAAGTGATCGAGCCGGCCAGTGTATAGGACCACCTCGTCCTATCCACCTTTCTGGAAAGTTTTCATTAAGAAACACCATTATTTGTCTCCCGAAATGTGGTGGTGCTCCATCTTGCTGGAAGCACATGGTATGTCGAGCTGCCAGAGGAATATCTTCCATGTAATTAGGCAATTCTTCTTCCAAAAAGTAAACGTAATTTTTTGTCCTAAGAGGTCCTTCAATAAAATGAGGCCCAATGAGATGGTTATTTAACAAGCCGCACTACAAGTTGACGGAAAAGCAATATTGATGGTTAACTACGATTGTGGCATGTGGGTGTAGCTCCGCCTAGATGTGAGAATTATGTGTGTTGTTAATACCATTGCTCGTAAATCGAGCTTCATCCGTAAAAAGTATGTGTGGAATAACCTCCAAGTATTTTGTAGCCACTTGTACCGTACTCGATTTTCTAAGTCTTCAGGAAGTAAATGCTGGACTTTTTTTTAATGAAAGGGATAAAGCCCATCGTGGTGCAGAAATCTCCACACGGTGGTTTGAGGAATTCGCGTTTTTTGAAGTATTCTGCGAATACTGGTAGAAGGACTTCGTTCAACTGCATTTAAAACTAGGTATTTCTTTTGTTTTGATTAATTAGGTTTATCCTTCTTTCCAGCATGTTTTTTGCCTGTTGGTTAATTTTGCTATCTTACTTCAGCTTACTGTTCATTCCCATTTCCATCTCTTTCTACATGACGACGTGGGAAAGATTTTGTCTCTCTCAAACAGCGAAAAACGTTAGAAAATGTTGTATGGTGAGCAACAAAGCGATCGGGGTATGGCCAGCACGTCCACTTCCATTGCAAAAACCATATCGACAGTAAACACGTCAATAAACTGTCATTTGTCACAAATACGTCAATTCATCAAGGTTAACTCAACTTATCAAGACTTACTTATTAGAATTTTCTTACAATTGCCTTCGATATCTACGAAACGAAAAGAAATTCACCTATAGTTTACGAACATTTTTGATTGTAATGACCCCTGAAATATTAGCTATAAGTTTGTCGGTCAAGTCGCAGAACACCCTGTATAACTAAATGCAGGGTGTTTTAAAAATAAGTGTAAATACTTGGTAGAAGCCTAATCTGCCCTTTAACCTTTTTTCTAAATCGCACACTTTCCTAGATACAGGGTATCGAAACTTCATGTAAAATGTCTTGTTTTTTTAATATTTTGAGAAGGAGGTGAGATATCAGAACGAAGTTTTCTACATTGTTGTTACTCTAAGATGTCTACTATTTTACGTAGTTTTCTTGATTGATATTCCCACCACTACTCTAAAAGGAGAAAGATATAGAAGTTTCACTATTCTTGGAATCAACAAACGATTTGGCAGAAATGATTCTTTGCATTTTTCCCATAAAATGTTTAATTTCCGAGTAAAATTATGTTTTTCAAAACTTCTCAAATTCAGCAGCCTATGGTAAGGTTATACTTCATCTCAAGAACAGGATGCAATTACTCGCATTGCATTCTTTGACAAAATTAAACTTTTTTCGTCATATAACTTTCTTCCTTAAAGTGTACCGTTTTAGAAATGCTGATTGTCAAAGTTTAATTAAAAACGAGGTATTCTAAATTAAATTTGACTCCCCGTATCTCGAAAACAGCGCACTTTAAGAAAGAAAGTTAGATGGCAAAGTAGGTTTAATGTTTGTGAAGGAATGCAATGCGAATAATGGCATTGTTTTTGAGATGATACATGGCCGAACCATAGGCTGCTGAACTTGAGAGGTTTTGGAAATCCCAATTTTACTCGAAAATGATGCATTCCGGTGAAAATACAAAAAGAATCTTTTTTGCTACATCAATTATCAATTCCGAAAATACTGAAATTTCTTAATTTTCTAGTGGGGTAACAATTTGTTTTAGAGGAGTTGGGTAGGAGCCCCTCCCAAATGTCCCGTCTTTGATAGAGACCTTAAAGTTACAAGCATTAGAAAATTTCATTTTTATAACATTTTTTGCCCGATCTTTCAAGGATAATAGAGTGGTGCTATTATTCTCCACCTGAAATAATACACCCTATATACCTAATTTAACATCTGTCAAAGTTAACTTCAAAATATACAGTGAATCAATGTTCTTTTCAACGAACTCCGAAGGAGTCGTTACTGAATCTGCGAAGTCTGTCTGTCTGTCTGTCAGTCCGCATATTTTTTAATTTTGAAATTTTGACTTCAGATTTGGATTCTACATCAAAACTAAAGACGACGTGGTGTGTTCTTCTTTTAATAAGTCTTCGAAAACATGGCCAAAATGGTCGCCAAAATTTGAAAAATTTTCAAAAAGTTTTTTACTTTAGAATCGTATTCTACATCAAAAAATAAGAGATACGTATAGTTCTAGTTTTTTTATATCACCCCGGGAACATGACCGCCAAAATTTGAAAAAAGTAACAAAACGGAGTTCGT
Source organism: Ignelater luminosus (assembly GCA_011009095.1). Taxonomy (NCBI): domain Eukaryota; kingdom Metazoa; phylum Arthropoda; class Insecta; order Coleoptera; family Elateridae; genus Ignelater; species Ignelater luminosus. Next base: position 499,215 of record VTPC01089973.1, read on the forward strand.
TATGGCTATGCTTTGCATTCCTAGATGTTTTTCATTTTGTGTGAACGATTTCAAAAAAATTATATTCGATACACGTGCGCTGTCACTCTTCAGGCGCTCTGCTTTATTTGTAGCACGAGGCGCAAGCCGAGTTTCAAGTTTCAGCCTTACGCATGAAATGTGGAGTGACAGCGCACCTGTATCGTAAATAAGTGTTGTGAGGTTAATAATAATCTTCATACCAATAAAGCATGTATTATTCTTAGTTCTTCTTCTTTTTCCACCATTTTCAAAAGAATGTGATCAAATTTCTTTCTTTTTAGATGAAATGAGTGTCTGTGTTTAATATTACTGTAAACATGCTAGAAACTGCAGAAAAATACAAGTACGTTTCATCCGATTTGTGTTATGAATTTATGATGTTTTCTAAATTTCAAACAAACGTTTGATTGGAATAATACTCTACATAAAACAAACAGTAAGTAAAAAATGCCAGTGAAATCGGACAAAAAATATATATCTGTTTCTTGTAACATTTATCTGCCATTAATTAATTTACATAATAATTACATATTTACAAATTGTTAAAAACCAGCATAACAACTTAACAATGATAAATAATATGCAATATTTAGTAAACAAGCTAAAAAAATATGTAAATCTTATTTCAATAATTCAGACGTTTTTAGATCATTTTAACTAATCAACTTACCATAAGTTAAAAAACACTCGATACCGCCGGATTCAGTTTTTTTTAATCCGATGTTCATTAACTTTTGCAAACTTTACAAAGCGTATTTTAAATTCTTATTTATTTACTAGTTAATTATCTTGAAATTTTATTTTCATATATGCACAATCCATACGGATAATAAAATTTTTATCAAAACGTATCAAAAATGTTACTAAAACCAAATTAAGTATTTATAAGGTTTTGTAAACAGTTTAGAAAAACTTGTTTCTACCGCGGGAACAAACTGTTTTCTTGGAACTTCTATAAAGTTTATGAGAGACTAAAATAAGGTCAAACACTAAAAACCGGCGCGCTTTTTTCTAAATTCATGCGACGAAATGTTGATCTATTATTAGTGCGTACAGTTCCTCTACTAAATACCTTGTTGATTACTTCCTGGAAAATTTTAGGAGAAACTCCACTCTAAATCAAAATCTTCTAACCGGAAGATGGAACAATCTAACACTCACGTGGCTGGAGTAAATAATGGATGAACATGGCTGTTGCATAAAATTAATAGAATTCAATCTCAAGGATTTTTACATGATTTTATTTAATAACTAAATATTACGTACGTAGCAGCATAGTTATGTAAATATTTTTAAATTTTATATCGTCTGACACAATGATGTCATACAAAGTGTCATACACCGCGGTTCTGATTTTCAAAGCTAGTTATAACCAAGGAGCGGTATCAAATAGTTGATGGCCCAGTAAAGTTGTCCGTATACGTGACCGCGATGCATTTAAACACGTTGAGTTTATCAATATTACTTAGACGGACGACTAGACACATGCAATTCGCGTAAAATAGTCACGTATTTTCAGTTTTAATTATTGCAAAGGTGCAAATATGTCATTGTTTTACTGTTATAAATACGAATTTACAATTTGAATGAATGAAAATTAATCATAATAAATGTTAAATTGAAAATACACACTTTTGTGTTTGTAAAAGTAGAGAACAATATTAATGATTAAAACTTCTTCTAAATTTTCAGGAGTAAAATTCGTTATTTTGAAAGGTAAAGCATTCTTAAATCCCGAGAAACTATTTTCAACATCGTAACTAATTAGTGGTATCAAAAAGCAAAATATAAATAAACCAGAACAAGCAAATAATTAAGTTACAATTAGAAAAAACAAAGCAATAGGCGTAACAAAAATAACTAATGATCAATGAATAGCAATAAACCCAGTGAAATATTAAAAGCAAGGCTAACGTCCTTTAGCGGTCTACTCCTCATATGCAAGTGTAGTGCATCGTTTACGCTACGTGCATTGATATACAGAGTGATTGCAATTGATTGAGGATGGTTTGAATTTCGCGCCGAAGTTTTTCATATGGTACGTTGGCTATAGTATGTAAGCGTTTGGGGTCATCCGGGGGCAGCGTTGCCAGATTTAGCACTTTAGTGTTATCTTTAACACTATAAGCATCAAGGATAGACTATAAGAACTCATTTTATTTTTTTTATTAAAATTTCACGTTTACAGCATACATCTCTCAACACTGCTCCCGGCTGACCCTGAACGCTTACACACTATAGCCAACCTACCACGTGAAAACTTCGGCGCAAAATTAAAACCATCCTCAATCAATTGCAACCACTGTGTAGTACTTAGTAAACTCTCCACCGCTGGTACGACACGTCACGGATTCTTTGTATGACGTATAACTAACTGATACCGCCCCTTGATTATAACAAATAAAACTTACAAATTCTAAAATTTTCGCAAGCACGGATGTATACATTTTTCAAATTTACAGTTTAGTCTGAACGAGGCTCTCTAAAGGGGTAAATAGAAAGAAGTGGCTCTTTACCGGTTATACCGACATTTTTCGTGCATCTTTTTGTAAAACTTAGGAAGTATTTTTGATACAGACTCGTCAAACTACCCAATGTTATGATGGTATCCTACCTCTTCAAGTCATTAACAGCGGCATAAACATACCTGCGTCTTAGCGAATAGAGCTCCATCTAGAGGTGGTAAAACAGATTTTTTTTATCTTTATATTTATGTGTTATTAAACGTTCTTTCTACGTCTAGAAAAATGCCCAGTGCAATTTCTTTTCGTTGAACGGTTCCTTTCTTTGCTTGGCAAGCTTGTGAATGGTTATGTTTATATGACTTTCCCTCTTGGTAAACAAATTAATATGAACTGAATGGTTTTGTATCTTTTTACATTTTTAATGTGTCTTCCTAGCAGCTATTCTAATATTTAGATTATTGTGGAAGAACAATGTCTGTTTGTTTTATTATTTATATGTCAGGTACAATACCCCAATAAAGAGAATGGACACCGATAAGTGCCGGTTGTGTAGGCAACCCATTCTACAACATCACCATTCTTTTCAAGCAGTAAAGTGCTCTCTGCAGGGGACTTTCGCAATTAGTTCTGCTTCATTGAATCTTCACCTGAGGAGCACCCGGAGTTTGCGATATTTTGAATTTTTAAATAAAATTTAGACCTAAAAACTAAACATTAAGTTGTAGGTATGCGTACTTTTCAAGGAGTTAATACGACTTCAGTTACTAATTATTATTAATTGGTCCAGGAGGTTGTGTGAATTATAGTTTAATTTTTGAATATAGACCCGTTTAGGATTAAGTACTTAAGTGTACAGTTCTAGTTAAGAAATACTGTTGTCCGTAGTAGAAGTAAGGGACCCTACACACTGCATCACAGTCATCCTGAAAGCTCAAATTAGAAATCCGAAAGTGAATTATTTGAAATATGTTTTATTAGTAATGTGGCATTATTGCAAGAGTTATTGTCTTTTCCAATCGTTTATCATTCCTTTTTTAATGTGCATGACGCAGAAACCATAAGTTAAAAAAGTATGTTGTAGGAAACTAAATTATTATTTTTATGTTAAACGATTTGAGTTGAATTGAAAATCTTTTTTTATTTCATTTTGTAACTTAATTTATTTGACTTATATTGCATCATTTTTCACGTTTCCTAAAAAGCAATAACAATCGAATCTACAAGAATATAATTAACGCAGTATTTTAAAGTAATTCTTTTTTAAAATTTATTTGTTTTATTATTATTTTGTTATTCACTCATCGAAAATAGTGTTCTTTCTCATATTAATTCCAATCAATTTAAATTTCTATTATACACATGTGAAATAGTAGCTCCTTTTCGTCAATTTCTTACCATTTATTTGTTTTATATTTATATGTAAGAAATTTATAGTAAAAAGAAATCTATTTCAATAGTAATTAATTCTGTTACTTTGGTTATTCTTAACATTAGAAACCTATTTATTTATATTAAAATTATTATACCAAAAATAAATTAGAAATTAGATGCAAAAAATGAAGATGTATCTTAGAGAAATCTGAAAAACCTTAAATTCTAATAGGTAAATCAAGTTAAATAAAAATACCTACTAAAAGGTGAATAGTGTGATGATATTAAAAATGTAAATGTGATGATATTAAAAATGTAGTGATATTTCAAAATGATAAAAAAAGAGAGATATAAAAAAATGTTGTTTTTTGGTTTTGATAAATGTAATGATAGTAAAAAATAAATAAATTAATATTGTCAAGAAAATAGCGTTTTAATAAAAAAATTAAGAACCAAACGAAGAAAAATAAGGACCCTGAGAAAAAGAGCTCTCCATATCACAACAAAAAAAATTGGCGTCCCAACGTGGTAGGGCAAGTTAAATAAAAGACATAATTATCATTTTGTTAGTTGTCTGTTGGTAGTGGAAAGATGTCAAAGCGAGGTAAATCGGTAGATAGTAGAAAAAGGGACAAAAGAGAGGAAGAAAATATTGAAATTGAACAGATGGAAGAAGAAAGTACAAGTATGGAGGAGACCATGGGAGATGTTGAAAAGGGAGATAAAGAGCAAAAAGAAATAAGACAACAACAACAACCAGATTTACTTAAAATATTAATAGAAATGAAACAAGACCAAGGTAAAAGATTTGAAGACCAAACTAAAAGAATAGAAGACCAAACTAAAAGATTAGAAGAGATTAAACAAGATAATACTAAAAGATTTGAAGAAATCAATCATAATCAAGAGAAAAGATTTGAAGAAATTAAAAGAAAATTTGAAGATCATGAGAATAGACGGGATAATATTGTTAAAAACATGAGAGGTGAAATACAAGAAAAGGTGAATAATAAGATAGATGAATGTCAGAATGAAATGCGTAGGAAAATAGAAAGACACCAAGAAGAAATTATCAACATGTTACAAATAAGGGATGCAGATATAAATGAGAAAATGAAGGAGCAAGAAAAAGCACAAGAAAACTACCAGCAGAATGTGAAAATAGAATTAGAAAAAATAAACAAAAATGTTGAAGAGAAATCAACAGCAGGTAATCATGGACCAAGTCATTATTGTATATTAGATAGCGGGATTCAAAATATGGCAAAATTCTCAGTAAACCACAAACGAATAAATCCAAAAGAAAGAATTAACAGTTTACCAATAAGAAAGGCAAATCTTAAAAATAAGATAAAGGATAATTACAAAAAAGAAAAAAATTATCAAAATAACAATAATAATAAAGAAAAATTGAAATGTACTATTAATTGGCAGAATAAACTAAGAAGAGTAAGAAAACCGGAAAGAAGAAACAAAATAAAGATGACAATGGAAAATAAAAGGTTGGAGGGGATCAAAGTCAAAAGAAAATCTAAAAATAAGACTAGAAAGAAAAATAAGGAATCGAGGTATAAAATATTTAAGAAAGATAGTAAATCCAAAATAAGGATGGAAAAATATAAAATGATAATGAAAAAACATGTAAAGAATTTACTATCAGGAGTCAGAGAGGAACAAAGAAATTACAAATACAGAAAAAGAAAGAATATCAAAGAACTAGAATAAATGCTACAAGAGAATGTTAAAGTAAAAATTAGAAGCCAATGTTGACAAAAATAACCAAAGAAGAATAGGGAACATTGCGTGTTAGGTTTGACAAGAAGGTATGAATGATGCTTGAATGAATGTGTTAAAGATAATCATAATGAGTTAAATAATTATTAATGAAGTATTATTAAAATGATGATAATTATGAAGATTTGAATATGAAGTTAGTAGAATAATAATGATAATAATAATAAATAATTAATGATATGATTGATAATATTAAAAGAAAAGGTCAAAATATGATCCTTAATATGAATAAGTAAAGATAAAATATGATATTGAAGTAGATAAATGAGGCAGGGAGTTAAGTTATATGAAGAAAACGTTACTACTAGAGAAAATAATTTTTGCAATTTCTTAAGAAGTTGTAGAAAATGATTTGTATGAATGCAGCATGAATGAAAGCTAGTTGGAAAATAGAGGAAAATAAGGGAGAAATAGGAAGGAAATGTGAAATAAAATGAAAATATCGAATATTGAATTAAAAAAAAACAATAAAAAAAAATCCTGTATAAAATGTTAATAATGCTAACTAAACTTATAAAATTTTAAATTGTTATTCTGTTGAAATAATGTAATGTCAAAGTGACAATTAACAAATGTCAAAAATGACAATTAACTAATGGTAGAAAAAAAAATGAATGAATGATAGTTGCCTAATGTCAAAATGACGTTCGACAAATGTCAAAGTGCAAGACCGTCACTTCAATTAATTAAGGTTAGAATAAAAACATAAAATAAAACACCATTAAAAAAAAAGATTATGTATATCATGAAACAAAACAATATCTATTATATTACATAAGACAAATAAAAGAAACAAAGATCAAATTGTAATGGAATTCACAATTGAGTATATTTTAGTTAATATTAATCAAAATTTAAGCTATAGTATAAAACGCTTCAAATTTATATTAATATGGAGGGGAAATGTGATGATATTAAAATTGTAGTGATATTTGAAAATGATAAAAAAAAGAGTATAAAAAAAATTTTGTTTTATGGTTTGATAAATGTAAGGACAGTAAAAAATAAATTAATTAATATTGTCAAAAAAATAGCGTTTTAATAAAAAAAATTAAGAACCACACGAAGAAAAATAAGGACCCTGAGAAAAAGAGCTCTTCATATCATAACAATAGTTTTAATTATTTAATTTTAATTAGATACTAGATATTGTTTATAATTTAATCAACAAAGGTTATTTTTAGGGAAGAGATACTGAATAGGTTTTTATAACTTCTTCAAACCCCCCAGCTAACATTTTTATGTTGGACCAATGTTGGCTAAACATACTGCTCCCGCTTAACAGTATGTTGAGCCAACATCAGTAAACAACATCAAGCCAGAATCTTTATGTCACAGCGGCCATATGCTGGCCAATGGTTAGTATGCCGACTATAGGCCAACATTGTACCATTCAATATCCAACTATTAACCAACATTTTGCTGGATTTCTATTGGCAACTTATCAAGGTGGCAAACCAAATATCATGATTATCTCATTTATCACCAAACATTAAAAATAAATTAAAATAATAAATAAAGACAAATAGGATAATTAAAAAAAGTTTTATTGCTACTACTCTTATCAGATATTCAACTATAAAAGATATTAATTTGTTTTGTATGTTAACCTTGTAAAAAATTAAAAATCAAAGTAAAAACATTAAAATTTTAAATGAGAATTGAGAAGTGAAAAAGGACGAAGTACGATGTACGAAGAACAAGCAATTTTGTTTTAAGAAATGTGCAGTAAGTGCGAGAGCGGGAGCATCAAAGATATATTTTTATATTACTTGAGAGCACAATAGACCCACAGAACCAGCACAGAACACATAATAGACCAGTTACGCCAGTTACCAACCTCCAACTCCAGTACCACTACTCTACAGTAAAATATGTAAAAATACTTTCGCGGCATTCAAGTTTAGTCGAAACCGAAATATACGTCGATACTTCGATATTGGCCACAGGGCCAACGCACTAGAAATAATGCAGTATATCATCCGATTTTCAGATGTTGGCCCGCTGTATGCGTTTCGATTACGACTATGTTGTGTGTTGAATTGCAAAGATTTGACATCATCAAGACTCCGGTTTCCAAGTAAAGATAAAACGGTTTTTCATAAATGGGTTAAAAAAAATTAAGAGTTCTTCTGAAGCAGATATCTACAAACTGGTTGTGTGTGACGTACATTTAGTTTAGTTAGAAATATCTCAAATGTCTGTTATCTATACAAAACTTCTTAAACATGATTATATTTACGTAGATAAATATACAAATGTTGACTATGCCTTTTTGTTTTCGTTTTGTTTCAATAATATTTAATTCACAGTTTATATAATAAGGTAGCCAGAAATGTTCATTTGTATTGTCATAAACATCACACTTTGAAAGAATTGATGTTTCAAGGCAGTGACAATTAACATTTTTTTATTTCCAACAATCTGCTCTACTGTGCATTAATAAACCTTAAGTTAACAAATACATTATATAAAATTAATGCCTGTTGTGGTGGTAACAGTAACAGAAACTACTAACATTAATTCTGTTTAATGTATTTGTTAACTTAACTTTTATTGATATTTGTAGTAAAGCCTTTTGCTTATGTTACCGTTCAAAATTTCCGCTTTTAGCACGGACATAAACCTTTCTTACAGGTAAAAGCAAAGTTTATGGTGTCACGTGATGCTGTGTTTTTGCGAGCAACGTAAAGATGTCCTTATTGTTGCTTGTAAACTTGGTCTATCCTTTTTTATTAGAGTTTCTTATCTAAACCTCTTATTAGTCATCTATGGTTTGCTGGGCCTGGTAGGTTAACACTTGGCATGCAGGTAGCCGTTTTATAATACTTTTACCTGCATCGTTTATCTTTCTAAACATAAATGAACAGGAAAAGGATGCATATAGAAACACAACTAACGAATAGACGTTTAGGGTCGGCATAATACAGAGAAAGCATGGGCTAAAGAAAAATAGAAGATTTAAACTTCTGGTGGACTTGTGCAGTCAGGATAATCCGAAACGGGTCTAAATTGAAAACTTGAACCATAGAACATTTTTAAATTAACACCAATCTTTGGATTTTATTGTTAATTAGCTTCCAGATGGTTTTAGTGAAGAAGACATTAGTTTTAAGCATTAACTTGAAGCTCGAATGAGAGGAGAATAAATATTCTATTTTTCCTTTTGCCAGCCGTGATGTATTTTCAGTACTTTTTGTCCGAGTGTATCGACATTTACTAATAACTTGCAGGAGGTGATGTTAAATGTAATAACATCTAAACCTGTGATGGGCATTCGATTATATGTTTATCTCGATATATTTAAAAATCATTTGGGCCTTTCATGTTATTAATCATTTAAAATTCGAACTGACCATTATTCAAATTCTTATTAACGAGAATTTATTCGGGCAATCAATTTTACTACATAATCTTTCGTTACCCCTCAAATACCTGATATATCTAACTGTAAAAGAGGTACTTAAACAAATGACAGCCTCTAAATTAAATTTCAATTATGAATGAGAAGTATATTCTTGCTTTTCCATAGGACAGATAGACTTGGAAACACCAATAGATCAAACAATATCCTGTTTGTATTTAGTAATACCTGCAATAAATCAATCATTGTTTTTCTAGAAAATATTCCAAATGTTTCTAAAATACTTCTAGTATTAAAGCTGCTAAAGAAGTTATTTGAAAATATAAATTGCATTTCATGGAAATAATTATATTTACGATATTTTCACAGTAAATATGTTAATATCTGGAATTTCCTAACCCATTAATAACATGCGTTTTGATGAACGCTGCAAGTTGGTACGAAAATGTATAAATAGACAGAACAGAAAATGAATGTTTTTTTTATCAATAACAAGCTTATTTTCTTAAACATTGAATTCTGATTTTAAATAGATTTGCTAAATAGGTAATAAGGATTTGTAGAAATTTTAAATTAAAACATTTTGGTTGTTTTCATATTATTTGAAATGTGCGAATTACTAAAATTAAATTAACAAGGCATTGCAGGATATACCAATAGTTACAATAAAAAGTAGAAATAAAAATACCAAGATACTTATAAAAATTCACGTGACCACAAATAGACCTAGACTAATTCAATAAAACTAGTATTTCTTGAAAAGACAATTTTATTTAAAAACTGAAAATAAATATTAGAACTGGTTATAGCCCTGTCCATTCTCTTTATTGGGGTATTGTACACGAGCTACTTTAACATTTCTCTACGCTGTGTCTAAGCTCTGTTGCGACAAGACCGGAAAGATGTCATTTTCCCAGTAAACTTACATGGATTAAATATAATCATATAATAACCACCTGTCTAATGTTTGTTTGATGTATTACTGGGGAATCTTTGTCCCTGTCCTTGTCTTTGTAACATAACGTAGTCCGGTTTCCTTCTCATTTAACCTGAAAATTGTTAATCCTGGAAAGTCAATTTGCAAAAACAATGTCTCGATTTTCTTTCCTGTATTTGTAAAACTTTAATCAGACTTTTTCTTTTTGGAAAGCTTTCGGGTTCTGGCAACTTTAGTCACCATGATTACGTGACTCATTTTCTTCTAGCTGGACAGTTAGACTTAGACTGCCTTCATATACACATACGAAAAGACTTTTCCTTCCATTACTTCCAGCTCTGACGAATGTCCTACTTTACTGCATTTCTAAAGTAGCCAACAACTACTTTATATTCAACACAAATATCAATATTAGAAAAGAACTGAAAATGTTAAGTACAAGCTTTATAAAATGTATACCGTTCAGTTATTTTCCAAACCGAAAATTGCGTTTACGCACAAGGCAATGTTTTTAGAAATCTATAGATTAAACTCTTGGCTTACTACAAAATCTTATTTATGACTCTACTATAGAAACTTTAAACTTGAATAACTCTATAAAACTATAAAACTACAATTTGAATATAGAATGGCAAATGAAAATTATAACATGGACTACAAAAAAGTTACCAATACTTCAATGTTAGAGTATCCATTTCATAAACAAAAGCGCAAAAAGTAAATACTACTTGATTTCTTTTTAAGATAAATGAAAAATTAACAATAAACAAATAAGTTATTTTTAGGTTAATAAACATTTCTGAAATACTTTATTAAACAGATGCTCTGCATTTCACAAACATAAATACGCTTCTACATACAAATAAATTCTAACGTTGTACGTCCTCGTTTTCTTAAACTAAATTTTAAATAATTGGAATTAAACAGTAAAAGTTGACGAAAACAATTTTATAGAATATGCAGAGTTTGCTGCAGACATTCAGCCATATAAAAAAGCATATTCTAGAGCTTAAAATAAACAAACAAAATCTAATAAACATGCGTTTGGAAACGAACCGTTGTCGTTATATGGGGTGTTAAGTTATTCGTCTTTTATTAAGCTAAATTTGGCTTGCTATAATTACTGTTAACTATTTGCTTACCTATTCCTATAGAGTTGTTATTTTGTATCCACTCCTCTTTTACTCATATACAAATTAGTGGTATAATCTAGATATACATACCTTCACATACACAATGAAGAAACGTCTTAAGGGTTGTATTTAGTAGTTTCAGAGAGAACGCTGCAGACTAAAATTTCCTCAAATTTTGCAAGCAAATACAAACGTTGTCTTTCACTTTTAGAGTGATATCAATACCTGTAATTATTTAACTCGTCAATAGTTTTATGTCTATGCATCGAAAAATTAGAAATTCATTTTCTAATCAAAGTTATTAGCATTAATTGACGTAAATTGGCAAGTGATTAACTTCACTATTGGTTAGAAATTAAAAAAAAGGAATGCATAGGCATATTTTGCCTTGTTTGAGCATCAGTTACATCAAATCAGAATTTCGTTATCGTTTATGTGTAGACTACAGTTTGCATGCAAAACAAAATTGAATTATAGAAAATAATCGAATTATAGAAAACATCAGTAGAACTTAGGCAACCTCTTTTGCAAATACTGCCGGGGGTTAACTTTTACCTGCGTCTTACTGGTCATAAAAGTGTCAACACTACCTTTGTATATTTCTTTTGTTATACGTACAAACTAATCCTATTCTTCTTGAACAGAGGCTAAAAGTGAGAAGTCATTAGTAAGTAGCAATAAATAGTAAATCTTAAAAATTGTCTTGCTAACAAATTTATTTTCTAATGTAGGTGCATGGTAGATATTTTTATTAGTAGGCATATGTAATACAGAAATTGGAAGAGGTCTTTATCGTAGCTATTAATTAGTAATTAATGGTAATTCCAAGTCCAAAAATCAAAATTGGTGTGAAATCTTAGTCAGCAATTGATTATATGATAATAGAAAATATATTTTTGTACCTTTTTCTATTGTTCTTCTTCAAAATTTTGGTTAAGCACATGATTCTTGATGTAACCCAAGAGGAAAGAATCTAATGGTGTTAGATCAGGTAATTGTGCAAGCCAGAGTACTGCTAAATGCATTAATTTATAGCCTAAAAAACGAAAATAACCCTATCATGTTTACATCGGTAGAATCGTGACAAGAGCTATTTAAAACAATTTTTAATTGTTATTCCCCCCATTTAGAAAAATGAGGTCGATGATGGTTACTCGAAACCGAAACGTTGTACATAAATGTTGTTAGAGTATTTTATAGAACGCAAAAAGTGGAAACGGAAAAGTAGTTTTAGTTTTCCGACATCTCTTCAAATAAATGAAAGAAAAAGTAAAAACAAAAATCGAGAAATCAACATTTTTTTTAAATATCTCAGAAACTATCCAAGATATCTAAATTTTGCAAACGCGAACAAAAGGTCCTATACCTAGCCAACTTTCATCCTATTTAGCCGATCCTGTATCTCTTACCGTTTCCAAGATCCCCATGCTGTGCATCCTTATCTTGAACACACTGTATAGCGTACACTTAAAATTCATATCTTCGGAACCATGGACACCAGATTGTATGTGATAGAGAGATTTGATTAAAAAAATTAACTATCATTAATAAAAAATACAATTAATCAAAAATTGTTCATCCCCGTCAATTATATTTTCAAAAAGTAGTAATATACAGGGTGATCATTTTAAAAACTCCCATTGTGAATGTTTTGAAAACCAAAAAGATATTGGAATAAATCCAAGGACATTTTCTTATACCGGGAGGGAGGACTAAACTATGTACAAAGTTTTCGATTAAAATTCTACCTTTAAGCTCCAGCCACCCCCACTTTAAAATTTTAAATTTTATGATATGACATGTAGCACATCAAATTAAAGGTCTTCAATACCAAAATGCAGTGGTGTTTGAAAAAATCAAATCGGTGGTTGGTTTTCGAAGAATTAATTTTTTTATTTTAATAAAGGTGCATTACTAAATTTATCGTAATAGATGCCCGAATTGCGCTCCGTTGGTCCCTAGGCAATGATAAAGCCTATTTTACTTTACTTATCTAAAATTACGATGAATTTCATTTGATTTGATTGATGCATGAAAACAAAAATTATCTAATTTTAGTAGATCACTAGTATAATACTAGACTGCAGTTTGTTGCTTATCATCATCAACTAAATCTGTAGAATAAAGAACTTACATATATTATTATGTACTTTTCTCGTTTTATAACACTTTGCGAAAAGACCTCAAAAGTTCATCTCAAGAACAATTAGAAGTTCACAATTTTGTTTTCTTTCTACATATCATCGAGTTATCAAGCCAAAGTGTAAACAGTTTTCATATCATTAGAAACAACTCCAACCCACAAACCGAACATATTCTTGAGTAATTGTTGTTATTACGATGTTGATCTATTTTTGTTGTACTCTTTATTGTTATGGTAAAGTAGAAGGATGATTTGGAAACGATAGAATAAGCATCTTTGCGTCTAATATATCCAACCGGTTTTGTGAATCTATTCAGTCAAAAACATCTGGGAATGCAAATCATAACCACGACGAACTCCGTTTTGTTACTTTTTTCAAATTTCGGCGGCCATTTTGACTATGTTTCCGAAGAGATATCAAAAAACGAAGACACCACGTTGTCTTTAGGTGTTGATGTAGAATCCAAATCTGAAGTCAGAATTTCAGAATTAAAAAAAAATGCGGACAGACAGACAAACAGACAGAAAGACTTCGCAAATTCAGGAACGACTCCTTCTGAAGTTCGTTGAACATTGTCTTAGTTGTTTGCGTGTACACGACGTAAACCGTCAGTGCCATAGTAAATTCCTTGACTCTACCGTTTCTTACAGGTAACTGCCTCTCTATTCTGGAATCAACCAATTCAAGAAGATTACGATTCATGTAAAAATCGATTAATCTGTCAATCACTTTCTCTTCCCAAAACTTCTGTCTTTAAAAATCTTTTGAATACTAACACCTTTAGGGGTCCAAAAAACAAAAACAATATTTTCTCTGAGCAATATATAACTGACCATGAATCTGGAAGTAATAGTTATGTTTCATATTTAGTTTCATCTTACCATTTATAAAAGTACACCATTTTTTCACGTTTGGCACATTTTGAGCAGTGTCTTAGACACGTAGCAATCCGCCTCTTTTGAACAAAAATAATTGGCACATTATGCACTATTCTCTGTAATTAACAACATAAAGTATGATCTTTTAGTTTTATGAAATAAAATATCAAAGCCAAACGACATCGCCAGTCGAAATCTGACTGTCCTTTCTCCATTTCTTTACTTGGTGGTACGTGCGGAAGACATGGTACATATACCCTGTCTCATTTCTATAATTCCAATCCATTTCAAATTTCTAGCGTTTTCAAACTTAGATTTAGATTGAACATATTAGTTAAATACATATATGATTAATTAGTTAACAGCAAACCAAAGAACAACAATAATCTAATGGGAGTAGCACAATAAGGTATTGTTACCGACACGACAAAAATTTAGCAGGAATTATAGAAACGAGACAGAGTATAGCAGCATCTTGCTGGCAGTAGCAGATTTGGAAAAAGCTGATAGCGCAAAGTGTGTTATGTTGTTGCCTTGTCAACACCATAAAGATGAAGAAGTATACGTTCCCCTGCCTCAGCGATGGTTAAAACACTGGCATCAGGATCCCTGAAGATAGTTGCAAGTTCATGCAATGCTGGCTTGTTCTGGAACCGAGTGCAGAATTTGGTTTTTCCAAAACCGAACAGGGAAGACGTGGTGTCACGCTTACTCAAGGCGTGAAGAACAAGAAGATTTTCAGAAGAATATTTCAGAAGTATTACCTCTTCCAGGTTTTCGGAAATAAATGGGGAGATGTTGAGCCAAACTTGTCAAAAGAACTAACAAATCAATGTTCTCCCAGATGATTTTCACAGAATCATATTCTGCAGCGATGAACGTAGCGGATATTACAATAAGTACATCAGCGTCTTCTGTTGCCTGCTTCACAGCGAGATTGCCTTGTATGAACGTCTCCTTAACTATTTACCTATTAACTATCTTTGTAACTATCTACCTACTCATGTTGTAGCAAATGTAATGCTCTACAACTTTTAATGAAGACTTTTTCCTCTGTAATGCATTGGTAAAAAGAAGTTATCGAAAAATTAAAAAAAGTCCCGGAATTTTGATGGTTGTTGGTGCCCCACGGCGCTCGAAGAGAGGCGACGAGGTCGCGAACTTGGGTTTTTTTGCTAGGGCACCGACATACAAAACATATCCAAAAATTAG
This sequence comes from Ignelater luminosus, assembly GCA_011009095.1. Lineage (NCBI taxonomy): Eukaryota > Metazoa > Arthropoda > Insecta > Coleoptera > Elateridae > Ignelater > Ignelater luminosus. The sequence continues at coordinate 514,534 of VTPC01089973.1, forward strand.
AAGACATAACCTTTTGCAAGCAAAGGCCCCTTCTTCAGCCTCTATTCCCTGGACTGGACTTCCAAATCAGGAAATATATCTGCAGTATCTTGAAGAGAGAAATTTAAAGGCTTTTCCACTATTCCGCTTAGGGATTCATCGTCATTTTTGTCAACATCCAATTCAGGAGATATGCCTCCATTATCACACTCCTCCACATATTCACTTGTGGACTGATCATTATTTACTACTAAGTAATAGATATAAAATTGAGAGCCTGATTGTAATGCTACAGGCCAATCTTTGTTCATTATAAAGAAAGTAATAACAGAATTGTAACCCTACTTGTAAATAGGGCGATGGGCATAGTCAAATGATTGATTGATTGAGATTTTTAAATTGACGTTGAATGGTTAAACTGCAATAGTTTCGAATATTTCCTTTTCATTTGTAATACTATTCTTTCGTATCGTCATTTACTTTATACGTGAATCATCAAATATAATTTAGCTCAGTGCTGAAGATATGTTACATTTGGAGCATCTAGGAAAATTGCACTTTTTAAGTTGTTACTGAATATGTACAGAATATTGTCATTTAGATCAATACAATACTTCAATTTCGAAGTATTCTTGATCTTTATGCTTTTGATGTATGTTCTTATATACACTATATTTATTGGCATTTGCAGTGAACTTATAAGAATAACAAGGAACGCTTAGTATTTAATATAATTTTTTACTTTGTTAAAGAAACAACGAAATATTAGCAAAACGCGTAAAACTGAATTTAACTCAACGTTGTAGATTGTGGTTTATGATATCTTTACTAATCAAATTTTAAACACATACAGTTATTTGAAAAAGTCCATTTAAAATCAATTTTACAGTTACTCATTAGTATATCAGCTAGGGTTAACACCTGATATGCGTCATCCGAATGATTCTAAGTTGAAATTGAATAATTTTTAATTCGGATAATTTTACTTGAGCGGCAACAAACTATTATTAATAATATAAATTGTCTGAATAATCTTTAAATAGCTTCAGATAAACACATAATTGAATGATCCTATAATCGTCATTCGATTATGCCTATCACTATACTACCATTGCTTTTTTGGGAATCTCAAAGAGAACCAGCTTATTTTAAAAGTTTCTTTTTCCAAGAATCTTTAAAAATATTATAACTGGAACTTTCAAATCAAGGACTAGTGCAAAAGGGAAACCAGCACAATATTAGAATAAAACCGAAAGAGTTTAAAGTCCTCACAAATCTCCTAATTTACAACTGCTTTTGTTCAATTATATTTCAGTTCTACCTGCTCTTCTCGTATCCTTCGGCGTTTGCTGCTTAACTGGTTATCTATTCTTAGGCGTTGCCGCAAAAATGGAAATATTTTTCTCACGCTACTAAATACAACCCTTAAGGCTCCACTTCAGTTGCATTTAAATTCGTTTTTACTATTTTAAAAATTTTTAAGAACGCCTAAAAGTAGGCTACTCAATAAACGGTAGTTGCCTAAGGCGCCGACAAAGATTTCGTTTCACTTTTCTAACTGTAAATACTATACAAGTAAAGACCAATTTAAATATATAAAAAGGAATGCAAATTTTTTACCTATACCATTTGTCTATAGTTTTTCGTATTGCTTAATATGTTCTAGTATACATATGCTAATAGTTGATGCTTTATAGCAAAAATTAAGTGATTGGAAGTGATTTATATCTTTAGCTTGTTGTGTAGTATTCCTTTCGAACCGCCAAAGCGCAGTAAGGTTCATGTTAAGAATCTATTGGTTTCACTAGACTTGTACACTACTATTATTTTAAAAAGTGAATTCTAGTTAATTTATAAGAATCATTCTAAACGTTATTTAACAAAAGGAATTTCATACAAAAAATAATTTGATGTGCAGTGTTCGAAAAAAAAAGTCGGAAAAAACTTATGAAGAAGATCGCAGTTGAGAAGTTGAGGTAAATAAATCTATACTCATTTTTATATTACCTAAGACTGTACGGCGGTGTAACGCTTGAAAAAAACAGCTTCTTTTACATTAAAAAAACATTACAGAAATTCGTTTTCAGAATCAGAAGTAACAATAGTATTTTTTAGTTAGACGTCTAGTTTATTATTATTTTATAAAAGCAATCAAAAATGTCAAATTTTTATTTGTGTAAGGAAACTAGAAGCTACTACTTCTATTACAAATTTCGCTCAAGTTTCCACACCACAATCGGAACTAGATGAATTACCCGTATTGACAGTAGAAAAAGAAGTCGAAGCAGAAGTTTCACCTGCCCCTGAAATTAGTGGCCGACGACTAGTCGACATAAATGTTTTGTTTTCCATTCTAAAGTCTTTAAATCATTCTGGATTTGGATGTAGCTTTTTTGACATAGACATTATTTTTTAAAAACGACTTGGTTTAAGAGTATTTTCAGCACTAAGTGTAGGGTTTGTAATAAACAAAATACTTTTGCCACCAAAGAAGACTATGGTGTCGATGCTAATCATGCTGCAGTGTGGCATATAGCTATCGGAGCTGGTTACACACAGCTAAAAGAATTATGCTCTTCATTGCACGTAGCAAGTATATCTTTTAATACATATTCTTTAAAAGAAAATATTGTACCAGAGACGATTAAAGAAAGTGCTTCAGAAGAAATAAGACTTGCCGGACAGGAAGAGGAGGAGCAGGAGACGTTGACACCGATGGGATTCCAGTAATCAATGTCATTGTTGATGGAGCATGGAGTAAACGCTCCTATAAAACTAACTATAATGTCTTATTCGGAGTCGCTTGTATAGTAGGAGCAGGCACGAAAAAAATCTTGTCCCTGGGGTTAAAAATAAGTATTGTTCGATGTGTCAAAGATATAAATCCTTAGGAAAACCTATTCCCGAACATAAGTGCTTTAAGAACTGGAACAGTACATCTACTTCAATTGTAGAAGCTTTCAAAAAGTCAATTGAAATCCATAGCCTAAAGTATGGAGAGATGATTGGAGACGGTGATGGTAGCGTATATAGAAAGATTTGTGATGCGAAACCATACGGGGCAAACTTTCTTATTGAGAAGATAGAGTGTAGGAATCATATTCTGGGCAATTATTGTAATAAAATTTAAAAACTAGCACGAAGCACAAAACTGCACATTGATGTGAGAACATTTCTAAGAAACAATATTCTTAAATTTAGAACCGCTATAGTAAGCGCAGTAAAGCATTACATAGAAGAAGGTCTGCATGTAAAAGAGAAAATAAAACTTGTGAAAGATGGTATACTCAATAGTTCCAAACATATACTAGGATATCATAATAACTGTAAACATTACTTTTGTAAGGGATCGAAACCAAACCAAAAGGAGATGTTTACTGTTTTAGAAAACAGCAGTGTATATGAGGAGTTTTGTAAGCATTTTAATTCTATTATTAACAAGTTGATAGGCGGTAAGCGGGGTTCGTATGAAAACAGATGTAATGCAGCCGTCATTAATTTTAAGAAAAAAAGATCTTTTTCGGAAGCAGCATATTTTAAATTAGAGAAAAGCAAAATCAGAAAATACACCCAAAGATATTGTTTTTTTGAGAAAAAAGTGCAAAAGAAGAAACTAACCAAAAAAAGATCTTTTGCAACTGGTGGAGCCGATATAGATTAGGGTTGTGAGATTGATGAATATGAATTAGATAAAACTAAAAAAGTAATATCAAAACTACAAGAAGAGTATCTAAAGAAAGTTTCCAACATAGATAT
>VTPC01089973.1:518368-583781 GCA_011009095.1 Ignelater luminosus
TGAAGATAATGCTATTTTAAAATTTCAACAGCAGAAAAATGTAACTGTTACAAATTGTGGTTTGTTTGTACATCCCGACAGGAGATATTTGGCGGCTTCTCCTGATGATTTGATATCGAGTGATATTATAGTAGAGATTAAATGTCCGTATGCCGCACGGGAATGACCGTAGTGGAAGGTGTAGAAAAGAAAACTATAGCATACTGTACAGTTTCTAAAGAAGATAATGGCGAAGTACAGATTAACCTCAAGCCTAACCGCAACTATATGTATCAAGTGCAGGGTCAATTGCAGATTACGAGAAACAGATGGTGGTATTTTATTGTTTATACGCAAAAAGATACACAGTGGGAAATGATAGAAAGAGACGACAAGTTTTGGGAAGAAAAAAATAAGTACACAGTTAGAAAAGTTTTATTTTTTAGCTCTAATTCCAGAAATTCTTGATGCCAGAGTCAAAAGAAACATGCCAGTTCGTAATATAAAATGTTCTGATTTATAACATCTACTAAAATACGTTTGATTTAAAGAAAGCACCACCAAGAACCGTTAGTAAAATTAGTAAAGCGTTAAATATAGTAGCCACTGTAAAATTAAGATTACATAAATAGTACGAAAACATCTATTATTTTAGGATACATCTGCATGAGTGGTAAATGGTAATGATAAATTCGAAATACATACAGTATATTATCTTCCCAGAAAATCTTATAATGAAAGGTTTAGGAGTGTTACTGCAACTGTTGAGTGATAAAGGTGTTGATGTGAAATCTAAAAAATATAAAGAACTATATAGCGAGAGCGGTTTATCCGCTAGGACTATTTTACTATACAAAATCTGTAGTGTAGGATATGAAAATAAGTTGAATGCATCGTGTTTTTTTTGGAAAGTGAAAATTTTATTATTTTTGAAAAGTTGAAATTTTATGTAACTTTACAAATAGTTGTATTGTACTGTCAATTGTGATTGCCAAGATGATAATGCTTAATATTTCTTTTTGGTAATATATATTGAATTTCTTAAGAAATATAGTGTTTTAAATTTCCTTCTATGTATTTTCCAGCTTTTCTTATGCAGGATGTTTAAAAACTTTCGGTATCAAGCTACACTATACAATACGATCAATAGTGATCGGATGGATCTAAGTTTCAACTTATAAATAAGTCCTTCTTCTCTGTAAGACAAGCTTATAATGAAAATGATATCAATTCTGCTTAAATCAGAAATGCCATCAACCTTTTTATTTTAAATAGGATTTTTGAAATCTGCATCCAGTTTAAAGATCAACAATGCAGGTTTTGCTCCGGGTTTCGACGTCGAATATATTCTTTTCAAAGTCACGGCCCTACCTACAACGTTGTTAGTATTTATTAAATTTTCCTTTTTGTAAAATAGCGATATCATTCCGATTAAACCGGAGAGATTATCAACTTCAACCGGAAGTTCTTGAAGAGTGCGGTAGACTTAAAATTCCCAGAAATCTATGTCGCTAGACCCTGAATCGGTTGTAGGTCTCAAATATGTAAAAATATATTAATAACAAAATTGATGGCATCTCCGGTGTAACTGAAAGTGATTTATCAGATAGATTCCATCATTATCAGTAGCGACGTTATAGTTAAAAACATTTCTCTGTATGTTCGGTATTCAATAACTGTTTCCTTACTAAAAAATATATTTTCAAGCTCACGAAACTGCATTGTATTCAACTTTCTTTCTCAAAATTGTACAAACCAAATTTAAACTAAACAAGAGCTTACATTTTGAATTGTTTTCAGAACTCTAAAATCATAAATCCTTTAAATGTTTTATTTACGAAAGCTTGAAAAACATGTGGTTGTAAGTACAATAAACTAGAAGTGAATAGACTTTTTTTAAAAGCATTTTACCGATTTTACTACCTGCTTTACAATAAGTATTTAGAGTCATACTTTTACTTTCAAAACTCTAAAACGGTCCTTAGAATCTGTAAGAAGTAATGTTGGTTGCCTAAAATAATTATGTGTTAATTAGAATTTCAATTAATCTATTAATAATAAAGAAATATTGCTGTAATACATGTGAGGGAAACAAAGGAGCCTGCATTACAGTAAAAATAAAATCTAATTTTCTGCACTAGTTTCCTTATAGCGTCGAAATAATTAAAATCGCTAATTCTTTTAATTAAAAATCAGATATTATAGCAAGAAGAATAATTTTCTAATACCTGTCTTCCTTTAACACCTACCTCCAATATAAGATAGTGAGACACACTTTAACACTTCTCATTTGAGTACAATCTAGAAAAAAAGTGTACTATTAGGTATTAAGAAGTTTTCAGGGCACTGAAAAAGAACCTTAAATCATTATTCAAGAGAATTGAATCTGTTATTGACATACGGTTACCACATGCCCACTTTGTTCCAGACATTTTAGAAATTATATCTAAGGTCAAGTACGTAGGTGACCTTCTTGCTATGTCCACTTTTTGTAATTAAAATAGAAAGTTTGAAGGGATCTTTCAGAGCTTGGACTGGCTTAATTTGATACCAGAGTCTGCAGATATTTTGTCCTCGATATGATGACATAACATCGAGTTTTATCTTACCCTATCTCCATTATTGTTTCTGATTGTTTGAGATGGCATCTTTGAAACACAGTCCCGAGGAAAGGTATTTTGTGGTATTTACCAGAGACATTAGATGACATGGAATATGTCAAAACTGTTTGCTTGCTATCACATACTCTCCAGAATCTAAATGAAAAACTCAACAATCTGCATATTATCAATAAAAGTAAACTGATACAGGATCAACAAATAGTATTATAATGATCACAAGAGAGACGTAAAGAGGATAACTTAGAACTACATGGAAGAGAACCATGCTAGACAAAATCAAGAAGACTTTTGCACAGCTGAAGGTGATTGCCAATGAAAGCAAGAATTGAAGAATTCTGTCAGTGAGCTTTTTCTCTTATTACACACAGTTTATAATAAGATAATAAGTAATATACAAGGTGCTCCATTTAAAAAACATATTTTTCACTATTGCTAACTTTCTTATTGTTAGAGATAGAAAGTAGGTTAAATTAGCAAATTGATGGTATTTCTTCTGCTCATTACGATCGTGAAATCAGTAAAACTATTAAGCATCGCATTTTTGAGTTATTCAAAGAAATAGTAAATTCTTAAATGGAATGCCCTGTATATTTTTGTACTAGTCAAAAGAAAATTAAATTTTGAACACAAATTGTCCTTTGTCCCATTGGTCTAAAATTAAAAATGAACAAGATATTTCGGTTTTGAAGAAATTTATCTCGTTTTTAGCAAATATCTAGTAAGCTGTGAGCTTCTTTTTTTTAAAAAAAAAACATAAGTAAACTGATTTCCAAAATAGCCAAATCTTTTCTAATTTAACCGTCTTCGTATCTCTTACAATTTCCGAGATCCCAACAGTGAGCATCGAAATGTGAACGCACTGTATAATTATTCTTTAATATAAAAGATTTGTAGTTGCTCGAAAAAATCTAGAAAAATTAATTTTGTTTATCAATCTACAAGTTCTTGACATATCTGCACTAATAATTTTTTTCTGCATTTTAGCGTAAAGGAAATTCTATGATTTTAGCGATAAACTGAGGATTACTTGCGTATCGGTAGCGAACAGTAATTAACATTCATACAAAATTGTGTTTATATATCAACCATCTAAGTACTTAGAAAAAAATCATAAACATACCGGGTTTTACAGAACCATATCAGTAGAAATGCAAGTTGAATTCATGTCATCATCAGTACAAAAGCGTTAATGAGTGTGTAATGAAGAATCAATCACATTGTATACAGTATGCCCAATTTATCTTGCTACATGTAGGTATAGGGAACACATTGGCAAATTGCTGAATCTCATATTATGTCACTTTTGTTTATTAGATATATTTAAATAAATTAGGCTGTTCAATACATGTGACCCTGGACATTGAAAAATAGTTGTTGGTGATCAAGCAATGCCAAGCATGCAATTAAATCGCATAGCTGAGTAATGGATATATAATTTCTTTGGCAAATATAGTATTACAGCCTTTGACTATATAATACCTTCATAGGGTTGCCAGATTGTAAAAAGCAAATAATAGAAGATAAGATGAGAAAATATAGGAGATCATGTGAAAAATGCAAGATAGTTTAAACATTGTAAGAAATAACCAACACAACTTTATTTCCACAATAAAAAACATAAAAAAACACTTATTTAAGCCTACTTAAGTAAATAAAAGTCCTTTTAATATCAGACAAACAATCAATATCACTTAATTAAAGTGTTGGTTAGGCAACACACTTAACATTAACAAAAATTTAAGTCTGAAACCTGAAATATGTTGGTTTTTTTCTATTCTTTTGTTAAGGATTATAAATTATAATGGAAAACAGTAAAATGTATAGGAGATTCACTCCTATATTCAATAGTAAATAGAAGATAGGAGATTTTAGTTAAGTATAGGAGACTCCTATTAAATATAGGAGATCTGGCAACCCTATACCTTCGGATTACAGCAATAAAATTAGCTAAAGTTGTATGAGAAGTGTTTATGGTAGAACCTATACTAAACTCTGTACTTAGAATTTTGAATTCATACTAAAAATTTCACTAATTCTCATTTACACATAGCACAGAACTTATCACAACCTCAGTTAATAAATAAATGTTATTTATGAAATGGAGTCATGGAGATATCATTATGAGTAATGTGTGACTAGATAATTAGTAATTAATAATTATATACTCTGTAATCATGAAAATATCTATGATATGCAAAGCGTGTTGCCTACCTACTGTATTTAAACAAATTACTGTTATGAAACGCATCTACATTCTTTTTTTGCATCCTATATTTCATTGGGAATAAAGAATAATAGTAACAATAATAATTAATGAATTAAAAAAAATAATGAAATATCTCCAAAAGTACTATAAACTGTGGTTCAGTATAATTCAGTATAAGTCCTGCCCCATTAGAGAAAATAATCAACTGTTTTTCTTTAAATGGCATATTGCCTTTTCTAGTTGATTCTATTTCTAAATATTATTATGAGGCAGGACTCGCTTTTAAGTAAAAATTCAAAATTAAAAGACAGTTCTCTTTTAATGTCATTGAACACTAATCAGTTAAGCCAAGAAAAAACAACAAACTTCCTATAATCTTTTTCTATGCCTGTGTCAAAAGTCATGTGATTGTACAACTTTCGCATTTGTGCAAACAAATTACTCTTTTGGCACTTGTTACATAGTATAGCAAGCGATCATTAAAATTCCAGCTCCCAGGAGGCTATGAAAAAAAAATTGTTTTAGCTTATTCCATAAAATTATCTGTCAAATTGACAGTTTGCATTAGAAACAAGGCAAAATCATCAGGTTATAGGTTGTGTTGGCATGCGTTGTGACTAAGCTACGCCCTACGGAAAAATTTCACAGCCTACTAGGAACTGAAATTTTAATGATCGCTCGTTACTATTTTGCAAAAGAACCCCACTATTAACATCTAACAAGACATTTATTGTAATTGTTTCTTGATTGTTGATTTTATATGGCATACCTGATACTTTTGGAGTTATTTTTTGAATTCATTCATATAACTCAATAAATACGCAATAAATAACAATGCTATTGCTTGCCCTGCTTTTTATATAGTACCTTTTTTTATAATACCTGTCAAAGTACTTGATAGTTGGAAAAACATGCAATTGTTTGATTATTCTTGGTTTTTTTAAAAAAGGAAATTTTATTTCTAGCAAACGTAAATTAGATTTTGACATTATCAGGTACTATAGAAAAAAATGAACTATAACTCAAAAGATTGCTATAATTACAGCTTTTTTGATAAAAGTAGTAAAACTCGGTTTTCCAATAATTGGTTTATTTTGATATTTAAAATCTCTCGAGATTACAAACTTGTGTGATTCTACAATTAATAAATTTATGTGATAATGAAAACTTACAATAGAAAGCAATTCAAATGACAATGATAAATTTATTTAATATAATACAATTAAGAAAAAAAATTAATACTTGGAACAACTGACAGAACAATTACAAAAATACTGTATCAATAACTAAAGATGATTTGCAAAACACAACTGTGCATTTCTTAATAAATTATTAAAAATGTGCAAGGCATCGACATGTTAGATGAATAAATTCTTATGGAGGTCCCAAAACCATTATGCAATCTGTTCCTCCATCTATCACTTTATGATGAGCAATTTCTATCACCTTGCATATCCTCCTTTTGCAATTTTATATTACGACAGTGTTTTTAAATAATTATATCGTCTTTTACATAAACTAACTAGCCTGTGATTATATCAGGAGGCATGTGCCCACTGTCACCTAGTGCTCTTAATATAACTCTACCTGATGGAGTTATTGATATCCACGTTATGCTTGCATGATTTAGTGAAAGCCTTAACCAAGCCTCTGGTGGGAATTGTAATGCCCTGAAATTTCATTTAATATTATCTTGATATCTTGCAAATTCTCTTATAATCGTAACACTATTACCTGCATACAAAATAGCGTATAACATTTGCATGGCACACAAGAAGGGTATAACTATCCTTGTCTTGATTAGGATCAGCTCTATGGAAATATTCTCTAAATCCTGCTTCAATCCGAGCACCATCCTGATAAAACTGCTAAACAGATTTTTAAAACGAACTTTTAGGATCAAGATTAGTATAGTAAAGTTTAAACAAAAATGAATCTAGTTAAAACCAAAATTAAGTAGAAAATATAAACAGAAAATGGGCAATAAAAAATAACCTGAACTTACATGGACTTCTGGTCTCCAGTGACCTACAGGGGGTTCAGGAGGAACTGGAGCACCCTCTCGAAGTAAATGACAATTTCGTACTGGTATCTACAAATTTTATTTTTACACAATAAGTTTATAAAATAACTCGATTTCTAATGCTTACATCTTTCAATGACTCATTTATAATATCTGCTGTTTCTTGTGCACGAGTCATTGTAGATTTAATCATAACAGTATAAGGTAAACCTAATAATTTCAATCGTTGTCCAGTACATTCAGCTTGCTTTCTCCCTAAATCCATAATCCTTAGATATAAATAATAAAAGAGTTTTCATTAACCTCACCTAATTTAGTTAAAATTCGATCTTGATCAGTATTACCATCCAGGTTATATTGACCATGACGAACCAAGATGACATGACGTGTAGCTTTAGGAATTGCATTTTCTAAAGTTTCATTATATTTATTATCACTTTTTTCATTGCTCACCTTATTGACTATTCTTGGATGTATTAAAGACTTTGGACATCGACTACAAGACAAAATATTACAAAATGAGTTTGTGTGAAACAGATATAACTGCAAAAATCTTACTGATCCCAATTTTCATCCCATTTTGAAGGTGCTGATGGTGTATAATTTGTTGTCCATGAGGCAAAAGCGATTTTTCTATCAAGATCGAAAACATTTAAATAATATAATGTTCCACCAAATGCACCTAGACCTAACAAAGCTTTTTGCAATTTTGTGAAAGTTGCCATCTGAAATAATAAAAACATACAATAGAAATTTCTAGCATGCATGTTTTTTAATTTAAATTAAGTTAAATCTACTGTTAAGATGATCTTATTCCCATGATATATACAAACCTGATCTCAAGTTAATTATGATAAAATACACCTTTAAAAAGGAACTACAATTTATAAATTAAATAAATGCGCAATGTATATCGACTTAATTTTTTATTAAGATAAAACTGTCACACGTTTTGAAAAGTACAAACCTTTCTTGAGATGTAAATTTAGTTAATCAAATGATCCTGATTGGTGTTATTAAAATTCTTGGTTTCGTCTAATCAGCATTATTGGTTTCTTTTGGAATTTCCCAAGTTGTCACATAAATTTAGCAGAACTTATTAAAAATTTAGAAAATAAATATCGTAAAACATAACCTCAATTATTGGGTATTAGCTGCATTGGCTGTGATTATTGATTCGGCTTCCGGTTTAGTACTTTTTCTATATACAGGATGATGAAGTAGAAGCTACATGAAGATGAACATTACCAACTACAATTAAAACGGTCCCAAGTTTCAGTAGCACAGTTCATTTCTTTTCTATAATACCTTCTCTAATTTATGCTTGTATTGTTGGCTAGAAATAGTACAGTGACTCGGTAGAAATTCCTTGCAAAAGGTCGGGTAGTTTTGAATTTTTGATATGTTATTTGGTTATGGACAGTGATAAAAAATCCAAATTTGTGACCTCGGCGCGCCACTGGTAACCGCACCATGTCAAAAAAACCGCTAGATTTTTGCACTTTTCTCAGTTTTTGACGAATATCTTGGAAACTAAGCGTTTTTCGCAAAAAGTATCTATTTTATTTTTTAAAGTGCACTAAATTTGCTATAATCTGAGTAAGAACGAGATCTGTTTGTTTAAGGTACATTCGTTTATGTTGTTCTTAAAACTCGGAGTGCTTCGCTTGTTGTAAAAGCCGTTCGGTTTTTGTGATCGAGTTAACAGACTGCGCTATTGTAGCGTTCGTTTTTTACAGGACGGAGTGAAAGATACAAACTCTTAATGCACCGACTGAAAAGGTTGTGCGTTAGGAGTTTATGGAAACACAAGCGGAGTTGTCAAATTTGCAAACATCCAGCACAATTTCTTCCTTACTTTTTTTAAATGTTGTTTGATTTCTTTACAATAATTTTGAAAATTCCATACACCCGAATTCATTTGAGTAATAAGTTTGTAGACAAATGTGAGAAAAACATGTATAAATTAATATGCGGACAAATCTTACTTTAATTTAGCAACCTTGCCCAGAAGAATCAGAAAACAAAATACCTATTATAACTCCAATTCTCAATTGTTACAACTGTGTTAATTAAACAAATATACCTACTTTAGTTTTGTAACAAAGCAGTCTAATTGGAATTTAAATTAATTAAGATTATTGTTGAGGTTACGTCTACAACTTGGTTTGTTTACGTTCTACGACTCCAGATTGAAGATGTGGTGAGGGCGTTTTATATAATAATACGTATGCGAGTTCGTTTAATAATAATAAATAGTAAAATAATAAAAGTTATATATTAAAGTTTGTACACAGGTTAACAAGTTGTTATAATTGCTGTGGAACCGATCAACTGATGTGAGTTGATGTCTGGCTGAGATTCAAACACTAAGAGAGAGTTTAAAATGTTTACAAGCTTTATATACAGGGTGAGTTTTTTCCGATGTTTAGTATGGGGATCTCGGAAACTAGCGGAGATAGAGAGACGATTAAATGAAAAAAAAATTTGCAGTTTTACGAGCTCAATTTAATGAGTTTTTTGTTTTTTGGAAAAAATGCATGGCTAACTAGATATCTCGCAAAAATAATTTTTTTGTTATTTTGTTTGGTGTCTATAGCTCTGTTATTATTGACTTTGGGAAAAATGTGTAAAGGAAAAAGTTGTAGGTAATTATGTGCTTAATAATACAGTCTAACCGAAGTTTTTATTTAGGCTGCAATTTTTGAGTTATGATACGAGCTTGTGTTTTTTCTAATGGACACATAGTCGGCCATGACTTTTTAAAAAAGGCCTTTTTTCAACGATTCTAACGATATACCACTTGACATAGTTATTTTGATAAATAAATTAATTTTGGCCTTGTTTTTCTCTTCATTTTCGAACTGTTCAAGTAGTACGCTATGGAAACAATTAATAGATGCGCGCATCGCGTCTAATAATAAAATTCAAGTTAGTTATTAAAATTTTTCTTTTAATTTCGAAACTATAAACATAATTATTTTAAATAAAGATAATTTCTGAGAAACCAATAAACAGAAAATGACAAACGATAAATTAGGAGACAATAAAGGAAATGAGAATATAAAGCAGTACCAAAACAACGTAATTAAAGTAAGTAAAATATTTGAGACTAAACATGTTCAAAAGGTCCAACGTTATGATTAATTCACAAGTTACACGTTTTTAAAACCGAATTTGTTGCTTTCCTAACGGAACGTACATCAATATTAGCAAAAACTTCTAGTACAGCTTCTCTAAGGTCATCTACTGTGTCGTACGACTTTTGATATACCCTACCTTTTTATTTTTATGACACAAAATGTAACACTCAATCATATCACGCTTTTCTTGATTAGAAAAATTCATATTAATAATTTACGAAACCAAAATCAACATTGATTAGAAACTAAATGATTTGCACCTGTAAATAGATAATTGTCGTTTGCATCTGTTAATTGTTTCCATAGCATACTATATTAACAGCATTTTTAGTTTTTAGTTACACCTATGAGTGAAGTACCTATTTTTATGTAAATATGCTTTGTTCACTTACCTTAAATACTTTACTTACTTCAATTACGTTGTTTTGGTACTACTTTATTTATATCCTAATTTCTTTTATTGTTTTTTAATGTATCGTTTGTCATTCCCTGTTTATTAGTTTCTCAGAAACATTTTTATTTAAAATTGCAATTTCAACGGAATAAACATTTCACACCAAAATAATTATGTTTATAATTTTGAGATTAAAAGAAAGATTTTAATAACTAACTAATTTCAACGGAATAAACATTTCACACCAAAATAATTATGTTTATAATTTTGAGATTAAAAGAAAGATTTTAATAACTAACTTGAATTTTATTATTAGACGCGATGCGCGCATCTATCAATTGTTTCCATAACGTACTACTTGAACAGTTCGAAAATGAAAAGAAGAAAAGGCTATAATTTATTTATTTATAAATCTAACTATGTCAAGTGGTATATCGATAGAATCGTTGAAAAACGGACTTTTTTATAAAGTCATGGCCGACTATGATTTCCATTAGAAAAAACAAAAGCTTGCGTCATAACTCAAGAATTGCAGCTTAAATAAAAACTACGGTTAGACTGTATTATTAAGCTCACAATTTCCTACAACTTTTTCCTTTACACATTTTTCCTAAAGTCAATAATAACAGAGCTATAGACACCAAACAAAATAACAAAAAAATTATTTTTGCGAGATATCTAGTTAGCCATGCATTTTTTCCAAAAAACAGAAAACTCATTAAATTGAGCTCGTAAAACTGCAATTCTTTTCTCATTTAATCGTCTCTATCTCTGCTAGTTTTCGAGATCCCCACACTAAACATCGGAAAAAACTCACTCTGTATACAAGTCATGCAAAGGGCGGAGTTCGTAGAAAAACTACAATAATGATTTTCTGAAAACTTCTAATAAAAGAGTTTTGTGTTAGATACTCTAAGAATTAGGCAGTAAACAAAATTCTTAAACCTTCTACGAAAATTATTTATAATGCATAAAAGTGTTAAGATATTTGTAAAGAATTTTAGGTACTTTTGAAAGGGATTAAAAACAAAACCCTTTTTCTCGGTAGGTCTGGCTTGACGTCACATTCCAAAAACTAAATCTTCTTCGAATCTCTAGTTTTTAGAAAGTGTCCCTACAAGATCATGCACCGTTTCGTTCTTTTATTCCGCTAAACTCTGTTCACTCCATGTATCACGTGATCATTCGCGCCGCTCCAACTCCGTAACAGAAAACCGAAAGCAACATTAGTAGTTTCTAAGTTACAGCTTTTCAAAAAATGACTATTTTTTCAAAAAACCACTAAAATTGCTATAAGTCCACTTATATTGCAAAATATCTTTTAAACTACCACTTTTATGCAACAATTCATTTTTAACGAATTTTAAGAGCATTCAATTAGCAACAATTTGAGTACTGAATGATTCTTGTACGTCAGATAGTCCCCGAGAGATCATGTAAATAATGGAGTGGTAAGTAAAAAAGTTCATAATAATCGTGAATAAAACTGTAATTTTTAATTGTTAGTAGAAACACAGAAAAAACATTATATAATAATACTAAAAGTAGGTAGAGGATTTTTTAAATGACATGAATAACATCGAATTCCTGAAAACATTTTAATTATTGGGTATGTCTTTGTTAAACCCGCATAACACCAGTCAATTTGAACATTAGTCGGTTTCCAATTTCTTTGGAGAAGTAGAAGCGATGATTTCTTCAAACACCACTTTCTTATTTGCTTCGTCCTCACTTACCACATCTTCTACACTGACTGCTTTAATTTCCTTTGCTACTCTCTCAAGAGTGGAAGGTACATCAACTTCTTGGTCGTCGCAATCAGTAAGTGGTTGCGGGCTGCTGTCGCATTACTGTTCAAGGCATGGTGTGCATAGGGAAGAACAATTGAGCTCTGCCTTTCTGCAATCACATGCATTCCTGCACTTTTTCTCGCACTTGCATGAAATAAGTTTAAGCACGGATTGTGGAGCCGCTTGCCTGTCATTTTTGGGTGGAAAGGGACCCAAACTTGTAGCAACCCATCCCGATTCAAAAAATGTTTTTCTCTTCCCAACCATGTCTGCACTTGATAGTAAGTCCTCAGACTATGACACTTAGCAGCATTACTAGTTGGCGGCAGTCTGACAAAATTACATTTGGTATTGGCTGCTGCCCTTGTAAACAGATTGCAGCGCAGGTCATTAAGGTCTTCTTTTTAGGGTCCCCTTTATACAGTTAAACATGGATAGATTCTGCCTTAGCAACTTCCTCATCTGTTGCCAAGAATTTTCTGGAATCCTAATTCAAGAATATTCTTGTTTCATTTTCAAGGTGAGGTCGTTGTTTGAAACATGAGCTAAATTTGTTTTTTTCTTGATCAAAAATGTAGGATGCTGAATCGCACCCACTGAACGCGTAAATAAATATTAACACACTAGAGAAGATGTAATTAAATGAGGTTTATGAATAAAAAATATCACCCCTTCCACATTTCTGGAAATACACGTTTCTGATCTTCTGAGATATTAATGCAGTAAGTAGGATCAGTAGGTCTACATCTTCACCAACCACAAAAACTGTGTCGTAAAGAGCACTCATGGATATGACAGTGTTGATAATCAAAGAATCTGCATCTTCTTCTGCCTGAAATACTTGAACATTTGCTTCTTGAAATGAATCCTTCACAAGATCAATAAGCCGCTTCTCTCTTGTTGCTGTCATTTGACAAGAACTTTTCTTGGGGAAGGTGAGCTGTTGTTTGTTCATCAAATACGATGTCGGGACATATATTTTTTTATTTCGGTGAATGCGGTCTGAGCTTTTTCTGCTTTTCTTACCCCGTTCCACTGGGTAACTACCAAAGACGACAGCTACGTGTTTGCCATAATTTTCTTAAAGTTGTTTCAAGTAGGTGATAGTTACAGTACTAAAGCTTGCTTTGTGTTGCCATACTATTTGTGGAGCAGACGGTCACCATGAACCACCACAAACGTACTATTCCCTTGAATTTGATTTTTGTCTATAGGGGTAAATGAATGATATAGAGTAGATTTTGTCTCTTTACGCATTCCCTGTTCACAGAAAATTGAGGTCGGAAACGGAGACAATTCATAACTTAAGAAGTTCCTCAGATGCTCATCGGACTGCTTTGTTATGCAGACTCTATGAAAAATTGCGAGGGGATCAATGGTAAACGTCTTTTCCCACTCTCATACTGTACGAAGCAAAAGTCGTGACCTTGTGCTTGCGTTTGAATGTCACCTTTTGAAAGTTGTTAACAACTATTTTTGACGTTTCTGTCTTGCCAACTTCTTCAGCTAAATGGCAATTAATTTCTTTTCTTACTATTTCAGAATAAATGGATATCGGGGAATTAAGAGTGGGGAACGGATGGTCCGGGTTAAACCATTGCCTCAGCTTGTTGACATCGTCATTGTCTCGGACTATGCGAAAAATCCTTGTATCCACATACTGTTTAGAAGTCACAGAAGTGAGATTACAGAAACTCTCTATTTCATCACAAATATTTTGTAAGTGTGCCATGCCAAGAGTCCGCCGGGCGTCGGCCATCTGCCGACCAGCGTTCTCTGTTTCGTTTCCCTACATCTTCCCATTGTGTGATTCATGATTACAACTCAAAGATGGTTGCACTCCTCCCTTATTACGTCCGTTTAACTAAACATTACAGTTTTATTCACAGTTATGTACCTCTTTACTTACCGTAGCACTACTAACACAATATATTGCATTCTATGAAATATTACTATACTTGCTATATTATTATCTCAGGAACTATTTGTCGAACAAAAATCATTCAGAACTCAAAAAAGTACCGAAATTCGTTCTGAATGAATTGTTGCGTAAATCTCGTAGTTGAAGAGACATTTTGCAATATAAATTGACTTATAGCAAGTTTAACGGTTTTTTGAAAAAATAGCCATTTTTTGTAAAGCTGTAACTCGGAAACTACTAAACATACAGATTTCGTTCTGTGCTCTCAGATTATAGCAGATTTAGTCTATTTTAAAACAGAAAAAAAAACACTTTTTGCGAAAAATGCTGTTTCCAAGATATTCGGCAAAAACAGAAGAAAGTGTCACAAACTTAGATTTTTAATCACTGTCCATAATCAAATAACATATTGCAACGAGTCATCCCTCGAACATACTAGAAAAGTGTCGAACAGTCTCAGCGTTGCTGGTCGAATGTGCCCAAGAGATCTCGCACTGTCCAGAGTTTCTGACCATCGAATGTGCAAGATGAGGCGTGAACCTTCTAGACTCATCGAGAGGAATGAGGAAACGTATATAAGCGGTAGCATGAATAAAGCCACAATAGAGCTAGGAGTTCTGCAGTAAATAACCGCGTGTAGTTACGAACGAAAACAATGTAATTAGTGATAAATAAATTATTCTGTACATAAATAAATAAATAATTTAGTGCAAATAAATACTAGAAATAAATTGCAATAAACTAAGTAAAACTAAATATTAAAAATAAACAGACGTTTTTGTTAAAACGTAACAATATTAAAAATTCAAAACTACCCGACCTTTTTCAAGGAGTCATCTTTTTTCTGTACAGATTCACTCGACTAAAATAAAATTTTCTTTTTTTTTAGAAAACAACAAGCAACTGCATGTTTTAACAACAAGTACTTGGACAGGCATTGTAGAAAAGAAAAACGTACTGTATTATCTGTTTTAAATTAAATAGCAGTACGGAAGGCCACGATTTACTTTTGCTAAGTTGACAGCACTACAAAAAAGTTATATTTTGATGAATGGAAAAACAGAAAAGTTTGTTTTTGTAGGTTGTTGATACCTCATGTTGTCAGCTTTTTTATGATTTCAAAATGTAAATTATACAAATGTAATTTTGCATGAGTAATGCGACCACAAAAATATATAATTGCAATTTATTGTTAAAATATAAAAAAAAATATAACAAGTTACCTATGGAGCTTATTCTACACCATTATCTTAATAAAGTAACTTCTGCTAGTGCAGAAAGAAATATAACCTAAATCCATTCTTAGCTAACCTCTACCAATTCTTTAAGTTGTCAGTAGTACATAGTGTGAAATATGTCAAATCTTCATGGCCTGCCCTGCTGCTTTATAATTTTAAACAAACAATAGACACCATTCTGAGAATAAAACCTCTAGTTCCACAAGAAACAACAAAAAAAGTCGTATGGGCTGTTGTGCATGAAGTTTTTGATTTCTAAAAGCTGATCTAAACCCTTTTCGATACATGAACCCAACTTAAACAAATAAATATTACTCATCAAGTCATCATTTTAAAATCACAAACTGCCCGACAAAAAATTAGGTTCTGAAAATTCGTTCTAAATATTAAAAACTGATTTTTATTTGGAATTCAAGCTAATCGTTGTGTCTATAGTGTAGAAATGCTGAACTGCTCTAACAAGATTGTCAATATAAAAAAATTGATACTTTTTTATTTTCTTTAATGAAACTTTATGGAACGAAGTTACGAATATTATACCCGCCATTAGATATTTTATAGCAAGCGACCCACAAGAATTTTTTTTCGGCACTTCCCCTGGCCGTAGAGCGGTTCCGATACTGCTGGAAAGTGCTCGACTGACCGGCCTAGTGCAATTGTATGAAATAGGGACGGCCGTCCTGCTTGGAACATTTTCCGGCGTCCCCCTATAATTTCCCCGTTACTTTTATAAAGCACCTAAGCCACTTCCGTAAAGCTTGTAATCCGATCCACTTGTATCCCGCTTGATTTACACCTTGCGTAGCTGGTATTCGCTGTATTGCTGATTGTATATACTTTGGGTAGTGTTTAATACAACCTTTAGTGTTTTACTTTGAAGTAAAGCAGGCCTGTTTCAGTCATTCGAACCCTGGACTACCTTGTCTCCACAGCAGCTTCCCATAAGCCCTCGTCTGAACAAACCAAGGATAAAGAGGGGGAGTAAACCCCTTTACCAAATTTGGTGCCCGAGCACCGCCCGCCACCGATGCCGACAAGGGGAAAATATACCACAAACTTCCAATAAAATAATATTGTGTCTTATTGTATTTTATCATAACTGGCAGTTAGTTACTTATTATTTAGATTTATTGATAATTTAAATAATATCAGAACATCGAATGGCACCACTAACAATTAAAATGAAAAGCTTTACATTTGACGATGTGTTTTTTTAGAATTAGACATGACTTACTTACTTACTTAGTCGGTGCCCCTTAAATACCCTAGGGTGTTGGGGTAACATAAAAACGCCTCTAGACTACTCTGTTCTGCGCCAGAAGACGTGCTTCCGTATGTCCTAATATTCCTCGTCTTCAGGTCTTCCCTGATATCGTCCATCTACGCTCTTCTAGGTCGTCCTTGCCTTCTACTCCCTTCCATTCCTGCCAGGCACACATTGGTTTTGCCCTCCTTGTTCCGTCAATTCTCTCTACGTGGCCAAACCATCTAAGTTGATCCCTTTTTAGTCGATTTCTTACAGGTTCAACTCCTAGAGTTTGGTTTCTTACTCTGTTTAGTCTTTACGCAATAATCTCGTTTCCATTGTCTAAACTTTGCTATGAGAATTGTGCATTAGAACCCAACTTTCGTGACCATAGGGAAGAACATAAGAAATTAGTTGTGCTACGTAAACTGCATTCTCTTAAAGGTATAAAAGCTACTAAGTATAGCAGGCGCCTTGAGGTAGTTGTTATGAGTTTGTAGTGAGTTTCTTCCAGCCTTAAGTCTTCAACCACTGTACTAAAGTTCAGTTTTTGGTGTTTCGTAGTTGAAGCAATTTACTTCAGCTTTTGGCTTTTTCTGTGTTTGGTTTTCATGATTCAGCAAAATCGTATCAGTAAATGTAGTGTTGTAGATTTCAGATAGGCCTTTTTGCAAATTCTTTGTATTAACTAACAATGAAAGAGGCAAAATATTGTAGTATAGCATATATCATCTCTCTAATAAGAAATTGTGATGCGATCTATAAAAAAGGTACCTTAAGCCAGAAAAGTAAATTTCGTTGTTTAGGTTTTAATCCCAGATGTTTCTAGTAAGTCTTGGCAATATCTTAAAATTTTACGAACTAAATTTTCAAAAGTGTATTTCGCTTAGTTCTAGCAAATCGAGCGATATTTTTTAATGCCATTTTTTAGGTCTGTAGAATAATATGCACTCAGAAAATGAAAATTGATGTTTATGCCTTAAGGTACCTTTTTATAGATCACATCACAATTATACGAACTAGTTATTATCGGTATCTTGTTAGTGGCGGCTGTCCGGTGACCTAACCTCAAGTAGTGCTGCGATCCTTTAAGACACCTGAAGTCAGGTCACTGGCCGCCGCTGGCGTATGTAGCAACTTCATTATTACTATCTTGGTACGTACTGATAATAGAGTTTCTTTACATTAATATTAAAATTGGGCAAAACCAGAATTGTTAATATGATTGATGAGTCATTCTCGTGTTCAAGTTTTTAACTAGTAGACTGCTCTCGTGGGTTACCAATTATTTATGTTTATCCAAATATATTAGCAAATCTAGACAATACTTTCAGCAACAGAAGTAATGAATACCAAATAAAAGTTGCATGTTTATTAAAAAAACTATTTTATACTTGGCATAGTAGTCTTAATTTAGTCTTGGAAAAGACTGATCTTTAAATAAAACAAAACAAACTGTAAAAAACGCTAAACAAAGAGGCAACAAGAAATATACTCGCGTGGGCGTTACTCCATAGTACGGCCAACGTCGAAAAATAAAATTCCGCCCCACTTTTAAATTAGTGGTCATCATTGTTGATGTCTCTATATTAAATGCAGTGGTTATTTTATTAGCGGTTATATATAGCTCCACGTAAAGCATTTATCGTAGTTATCCTCCACTCATGAGTCCATAACAAGATAGAAACGATTGACTACAGGTTTGCACAATTTTCATGTTTTTTTGAAAGACAATATTGTGTTTTTTCTACTTAGTATGTGTTGGTCTTTGAGAAGATAAAACATAGCATGATTTTATAACAACAGCTGAACTTGTATTCTGGTGAAGAACGTGCATTTTGTCATAAGACGTTTTCTTGCAGCTGAAACATCTTCTTAGCTGTCTGTCTATACAGTGATGCCTAAATCTGTTTGAGTTTAACGCTAATAATAATGACAAGTTCTATGTTGTACTCTTAAGTATGTATAATTACATTGCAAATTTCTGTGCAAAGATGGCCATTTCCAGTATCTATCAAACATCGCAAACAAAAAACTTTGATTTTCGAAAAGATTCGGTCGTGTTGAACATGATATATCAATCTCCCACCGTGCTCTTTGACTTATGAAAAAAATACTATTAGGTTTCTTCAGGCCATTATTTTGCTTTAATAAAGTTAAGCTGAGTCAGTGTTAAGAATGTCAACTTAATATAAGTAAGGCTGAAAATCAAGAGTTACCTATAAATAGGTATAGGGATTAGTGTTGGAACAAATCTTGAAAGACAGATTCTTTAAAGATGTTTTATACTTATACAACTTTATTTTAATGCACAAAATTCAATGAACAATGTACAGGGATAAATACACGATTCCTTAACTACGCTGCCCTATTCTGATATAGTGAATGGTAAACTTTGAACTTTAATAGTTATAGAAATCTTTGTCATGCTATGCGTAAAAAGTGCTTGATTATACTTACTTTATGATTCTGAAATAACTAGCCTTTTATGTTTTATCTTTTCAATAGCATCTGCAATTTTTATTTTTGGTGTTGTTTAATATAAAGGCAAGATAATGATAATAAAGCTTTATGTTCAATATTTTCAAATGCAAAAATCTTAGATTTACCTTAAAACTAACCACATCTCACATTATTTAATTAAATTATTATATCAGCATCAAAATTTTGACCAAAGAGAATGAAAGAATTTTATTAGATTTTTGGCTGAAAAATCTCACTTTGCTATAATGTAGACAAACAATGCTTTAAAATATAAACCATAAATCATTATTATCACTTTAGTTTTTGGCTTCTAACTTAGGGGTTAAAATAAATAATTATTGCCATCATGATATGGATGAAGAAAAATTAAGTAAACTTTATTATGTGACTGCAATCTTAAATTACATAAAATCTCAAAATAAAGACAATAGTATGTTTTATGTTTTTTAACTAGTATCTAATAGTATTTTTAATACGTAACTTATGATGATATAGAAGTTGTAGAAAAAACTATAAAAATATATCTTACAAATACTACTACTATTAAGATCTACTTGTCTACCCACTCGAGATGTAAACCATTGGTGTAAATTTGATAATTCACTGTAACCATATTGACTTTTAGTTTGTATTAAACATTCATACACTGAGTCTGCTACTAATCCATTTAATTGGTACTGTTGTATGCGTTCTGTACTTTCCGGATTGAAACTGATTTCATTAGGTCTTACTACCATATCATGCCATTGGTCATGATGATGGTATGTAGTATTTATCTGAAAGAAATTCATTTAAAAATAATTTTCGAAAACTTTAAGTTGTTTCATTTACCAACAGTCTTCTAAATAGAATTTTAGTTTCAAGGATGGGAAACACTGATTGAACACTCCACGTTAATTTATAGTCGTTGGGATTTGAATAACCTGGACTTATTATTTCGGCTATTCCTGGTTTACCGGAAACTTCAATATATTTCTTTTCTTTTCCTATAGAATTGACGACAACACAGCTATAATTTCCAAAATCAGAAAACTGAACATTTCTTATTGTTAAAGTATAAGTCGTCCCGGAAGATGAAATAAATCTTCTATCAGTTGGTTGCAAAGGAAATGAATTTTGGTACCAAATCACCTGCAATTTAGATAAGTAGCGTTAAAAAATACTTTTATTGTTAAATATACCTCTGCTGGAGGATCAGCATTTATTAGACAGTTTAGTTTAACTTCTAATCGTCCTTCTGTATTGGCCCATGTACGGATAACGTGAACTTCAGGTGGATCTACAAAAAAAATGAAAATACAAAAGTAGATTTGAATTGATATCTTGTTTACTTACATAAAACTTGTAGTTTGACTTCTGCTGTTGCTGGCTGACCTATACCATTAGAAGCAGTACACTGATAAACCCCAACATGCTGCTTTTTTAAATCAGTCAAAGATAAGGACGAACCAGATTCAACTTGAAGTCCTGAAGGTAATATTCCATCCTGTAAATAATTGTTTGGTGTAGATTATAAGGATAACTAAATTCAATTTTCTTTTTCCTTGTTTAATTAAAAGGCACAGGTGGTCATATGTCAGCATTAATGTGACCAGGTTTAGTAGGTGGTTTCAAGGGATTTAAGGGAAATTCATGTTAAAGGGATTTGGGAGATTCCCTAGTCACTTTTTACAGAATAAATCAATAACAGTAATAATGGTACATGAGTTGGATTCTCAGTAGACTACATTTCACCTGTCTGTTTTCTCTTACGTTTGATGCTGGATTTTGATATATTATTTTTTATGAAAAAAGAAAGTATTTTAAATTACGGAAATAAATACAATATGACGTGCAGAATGGAAGGTTTTCCGAGTTTAAATATGACGATGATAATGAAATTTTAATGTTCCTATAGTGTTTAAATTCTTTTAAGTCTTTTACCTTTCATAGAACTCATCCATATTGCGAAAAGTTAAAATGCGCTGTTATTAGATATTTTGGAAATTATAAGAAAGTGAATGCGTAATTAGAAAGAAAAGAAACTAGTCAATTTGGAAGGTTCGTAATAATCGGCTTCTTCCTTTTATAAATTCTCTTTGCGAGTTCGATTCGATGTGCGTTACATTTTGATTTGCTGCTTTTTCAGTGGATGAAGAACGGTTTTACAATCTTGCAAAAAAAGCTTACCGTTTTTCATAAATTTAAATAATAATATTCTGAAAATACTTAAGTTAGAAAAAAATATTATTTTTTCTTTATCAACAGTACAGTACATTAGTGCATAACTTCTTCTGACACTGAAACACTTTTGTTTTCTTGTTACAATTACATTTGGGCTTTTCTATACACTACTGCTTCCGTCCCGAAGAATCTTTTCTTTTTTATCCGGAATGTGTCAACTTCATTATAATTCTGCTGCTTCCATCCGATGAAATCGTTCTCTTTTCCACTCAAACCATACTGACAATTTGAGTCTTTCATTTTCTCTAATTGAACTGATTCCATTTGAAAATATAAGCGGAACTAGAAAAGTTATCTACTTATCTACGAAAAAAGCAATTGACAAGCGTGTCCTGGTAATGTTAGTGACGGCCTTTTTCTTATTGTGTGTCAAATTTGATAAACTCATTCAATATATTGTATGTGGCAACAAAGAATGAATCTTGTAAAATTTTAACATTACATTGTTATCAAGCTCTCCACGTAAGAAGGGAATAGCTTCAAAAAATTATATCCTAAAGCGAGACCCTCTCTGATTCGAACAATTTTGTTAAAATTCTATTAAAGATGACCTAAGAAGT
Source organism: Ignelater luminosus (assembly GCA_011009095.1). Taxonomy (NCBI): domain Eukaryota; kingdom Metazoa; phylum Arthropoda; class Insecta; order Coleoptera; family Elateridae; genus Ignelater; species Ignelater luminosus. The sequence continues at coordinate 540,197 of VTPC01089973.1, forward strand.
AGAAGGTTTTCCGACGCTATCAATTCTAATGTTTGCATATGCACCAGTAGGAGTTAGTTCTCAAAGACCGTCATCAAAAAGTGTAAACTATTGCTATTGCTAAAGCAAGCATTTCGAGGATTCTGTCCTACGGAGGTAAGTTTCAGTGGGTGGTTTTCAAGACTGTGTTGATTTTCGAGCAAAAACTGCGCAGACAGTAGATTTCTCGAAACCATCTGGAATTTCTGAAAGTGATTACACACGGCTATACTATGAAATCTACAGTTCATGCAATAGGACCATAAGCTCATGTTTGCCGTCTTTATAGACCAAGCAGCAACTATTCTTGTTGAATACATGCCAACAGTTTGTGACGTTATTTTAGATGCCAATGGAAATTATGCGCAGATCTACCTTTTTTGTATATTCAATGCATTCTTGGGTGCATTTTAAGCAGTAAATTTAGCATTTTGTTTGAGTATTTGCATTTCATTCAAATTCATTATTTTATTTCATCATAAAATGTAAAGGGTTTTCCAATAAGAGGTGTTATTTTGAATAGCCCGCTATTTCGGTAGATGTCACTTTTGAAGCTATCATTTTTTGACATTTGACAAGTAGAAACTACGCCATTAATAAATATGGAACGATACACGCTTCAACAACGCATTGAAATTATTAAAATTCACTATAAAAATGGTGAAAATTTGGCAGAGACGGTTCGTAAAACTCGAACATTTTTGGGTCACCGTGAAGCACCTTGTCGGACCGCAATACAGAAATTGGTGAAAAAATTCGAGCTCTTGGGACAAGTTAGTGATGTGAAGAATAAAACCCGTGCACGTCGCTCAAGAACAGCCGAGAATATTGCTGTTGTAGCCGAAAGTGCTAAAGAAAACCCAGGTTTGTCCATTCCTCGTCGTTCTTTGGAATTAGCCATTCCACAAACGTCATTACACCGTATTTTGCATAAAGATTTGGGTCTTAAGGCTTATAAAGTCCAGTTAACACAAGAACTCAAGCCGGCCGATCATCAACAACGTCGTGTCTTTGCTGATTGGGTCGTTGAAATGCATGAAAATAATCCAGAATTCCATCAAAAAATCATCTTGAGTGATGAGGCCCATTGGACCTTACTTTTTCGAAAATGAGGCTGGAGTAACAGTTACGGTGACTGGATTGCGCTATCGAGATATGATTAACGATTTTTTATGGCCGGAATTGGATGGTATTGATCTGGACAACGTTTACTTTCAACAAGACGGCGCTACGTGCCACACAAGCAACGAAACCATTGATCTTTTACGGAAAAAGTTTCCGGACCGTGTTATCTCTCGAAGAGGTGATCACAATTGGCCACCGAGATCTTGTGATTTAACACCTTGCGACTTCTTTCTTTGGGGCCACGTGAAAGAGAAGGTCTACGCCAACAGCCCAGCGTCGATTCAAGACCTCAAAGATGTAATTCGTGAGGCTATCGAGGACATAGGGCAGCCACTTTGCGATTTGGTTATGGAAAATTTCATGAAAAGGATATTGTCCTGTAAGCGTGGTCGTGGTGGTCATTTGCCTGATGTTATTTTCCACTATTAACGGCATACCTTCCTCTTTATAATGAAATAAACATCCGATCATTTATATTAAAAAATGGCACTTTTCTTTGAATATCAAAATAACACCTCTTATTGGAAAACCCTTTATTTAATAAATTGTTTTATGTTTCTTTTGTTGTCAGTGAGATCATTTCTTCGTCGTGAGAATGTTTTATTCAGGCTTCATTTATGAAATTCGATCTGCAATTTTTATTATCAAAACGTGCCTCATTCTAGCTCGAGTTGTTTATTAGTCCAGGGAATAGAGACATATTTGCTTTCAAAAGGTTATGTAGTTCTAATTTTTGGATATGTTGTGTATATCGGTGCCCTAGAAAAAACCCCAAGTTTTCGACCTCGTCGCCCCTGTGCGGACGCCGTGGGGCCCCAAAAACTATCAAAATACATGACTTATTTCAGTTTTTCGATAATATCTTTTTACCAAAGCATTACAGAGGAAAACGATTTGATTAAAAGTTGTAGAGCATTACATTTACTACAACTGTTTTTGTACAACGATTAGGTGGATAGTTACGTTTTATTAAAGTTACCAATTTTTCGCAAAAATGATACTTTTTTTGAGATTTTTGTTTTTTTTAAAAACATTATTATTTAATTTATTATTATTATTATTAATAATATAATGAATTTATATAAATCAAATATTAATCATGAAACCTGATGGGCAATTGAAATAGCAACATTAAAATGGAAAGATGAAGGAGCCGATTGCCAATTTTTATAATTATAATAATAGGAGATATTATGCTAATGCAGATACTATAGTAATAATAAAAGTTATAACTTCCTACATTTAGCTATGGTTTCTGGCTTTGAAGCTTCAGCCAGTTCTTTTTCAACTTTTTCCATTAGCAGCGTAGTTGGAGCGTCTTCTTTATTTTCATCAGTTATGCTGGCTGTATTTTCACAAGTTTGCCCAAAGCAGTGTTTACAAATGATAGAGCACCTGAATCCAGCTTTTCTACAGCTGTAGGCCTTAGTGCATCCTTTCTTGCAGTGACAGGAAATGAAAATCGGGATTGACTGAGGAACTGTATTCCTGGTTGCTTTAATAGGAACAAGTCCTTGACTGTCTTTCCTCCATCCCCAGTCTAGAGGGTTTTTCATTTCGCTCATCCATGTCTGGACTTGGGGATACGTGCCAAAGACGTGGTACATAGCAGCATCCTGTGTCAGTAGCAGCTTTGCAAGATTAAACTTGCTGCCAGTAGCAGACTTGGAGAAGAGGTGATCGCGCAAAGTATTTAATGTTGTTGCTTTGTCACCACCATAAAGATAAAGAAGTATACGTTTTATGTAAAATTAACATTATATTAATAATAATAATAATAATAATAATATTAAAATAAATTGTAATAAAACTGTTTTAAATAAAATCAAAAATCTCAAAGCAGTATCATTTTTACGAAAAATCGATGACTTTCACCAAGCATAACTTTTTACCTAATCGTTCTACAAAAACATTTTTCACATAAAAGTTTTAGCAAATGTAATGTTCTACAACTTCTACTCAAAACTCTTTCCTCTGTAATGCCTTGGTAAAAAGATATTATCCAAAATTGAAGAAAGTCCGGAATTTTGATGGTTTTTGGGGCTCCACGGCGCCCGCACAGGGGCGACGAGGTCGAAAACGTGGGTTTTTCACTAGAGCACCGATATACACAACATATCCAAAAATTAGAACTACATAACCTTTTGCAAGCAAAGACCCCTTTTCCAGCCTCTATCTATAGACTATATAGGTTTCGGGTATATTTTTTTGTTGTCGCCGAGTCAGGGAAAAACTTATTTATATTTAGGCTCCGTTGCAAGAAGAAATGTCGCGGTGTGGTTTTATAAAAGGCCTTATTAAACTGAAACAATCACGTTTGGTATTTTTCCATTTTCAATGGATCGTTTGTGTTTCGTTACTTAGCATAGTGTACAACCGGCTTCTTTTATTGTATCAAATTTGTTATATGCAATATCATTCAAAATTTTTCGAGAGAATCGAACTTAGTTTGTTAACCAGGCCAGTTGTTCCCTTCGGGAAATAGCGGTGCGCTACATGCGCTTCATTTTGATACTTTTGTGAGGTGGCGAACGGATGTTTTTGTCACTACAATAATTAGCTGTGAATTCACCTTTTTGGTTGCCGTGGTGCATTTTGGTTAACCCTAGAAGAAGAGCCCTAATGAGGTTAAATAAACCGCTTTTATCTTGATGGATCTGATTTAGAATTCGAAAGCTAAAGGATTAAATCCATTAAGTTTCGTATCGTAGGTGATTAGTCATCGAATTCAGTCTTCCATTGAGAAGGATTGCGTAAAGTGAGCATCTGTGTGCCCGTGAAATATTTAAGTGTATTTAGTTACTGTTATCTTTCCGTATGCTCGTGTTTCGGACTCTCATAGTTTTGTTACTTTTTTTTGTGTCCATCGTTCCAACGATTACCTTTAAAATTGTTGTATTTAGTTTCTGTTTATTAAGATCTTGTGTCAAAAGGCGCTTGAATTCGTGAGTGTCGCGTGGAACTTTTGCCGTAATAAAAAAAGCCGGGGTTTCTCTGACTTAGCCGCAATTTGTAGGCCAGGTTCCGGTCATTTTCCCGATGTATTTGGATGCCCTGGTGCATCGCTGATAGCATTCCAAAACCTTAAAGACCCAGGAAAGAATAGTATGTAAGAGTCATCTTTTTATTTATATCTTTTATTCTATAACGTAGATTTTGTGTGAATAAGGTTAAAATTCTCTTAGAAAGATTTATTAAAATCTCTTTTGTTTTAAATTCATATCAACTTTTATAATTGTTTAGCTTGTAACTTGGAGGTTCAAAGGTAATAATAGTTTGTTTTAAGATTCAATATTTTATTTAATTTATATCTTTATTTGTAACTGGCACATAAGCGTGGCCAGTAGACTTCAGTTTGTAAGTAATGATTTAATTGATTTGTTTTCGATAAGTAAAGACGAGGGGAGCTTTAAGCTGATCCCCGTTGACACAATTTTAAGTGTTTAAATTGTAGAGTTCAAAGCGTTACGTTGTATTGCAAAATTATCTTTAAAAAGTGAAGTGTTCATTGCAAACATTTCCTAAAGTTATCTGTATAGAGGGTGATACTTTATAGAACCACTCATATACAGGGTGTTGTTCCGGAAGGGACCCATATACAGGATGTTGGTTCACGAGAAGCTGCGTGGACTGGCCGGAGGTTTCCTATCATTTTCAGCTTCTGGCGCCCTTAATTTTGGACATCTTTTGAACTTGTCAAGAGTTTTTGGTTGTCTAAGCTTTCTTTTTCTTTTTGTTAAGGTAAGTCTAGTTAGAACCACCCCGTCTTCGACTTGAGCTACGGGATTGAACATCTTCCGATATCCGCAACGAGCATTAGGCTTCTTTTCAGCTTTTTCCCGTTACAAAATACTACCATAACTGCAGTTACTTACGTTAAGAATCTTGCTTGAGGTCATTGAGCAAAATAAAGCTTTGCGTTATAAAGATATTATCCATCTCCACCATAACACAGCTAAAGTGTAACTCGTCATCCTTAAACGTACTTTCACTAAGCTGGACAATTCATGTATAACCTAGGTCTGGGTCCGTGTGACTTTCTTTTATTCAGAAATGTGACAAAACATCTTGGGAGGGGGACGTTAGTTTGCAGACAATGATCAACTGAAAGAGCTTGTTGATGTCTATTTCTTTAGGGCAGTGGAAACCATGTTATCCTGATGAAATAAATTATTGCAGAACAGGTGGCATAAGTGTATTCAAGTTGTGAATTAAGTTGAATAATAAAAATTATAAAAAGATAGCATGTCTTTTCTTTTATAATTAAGTAGATAACTTCTCTGGTTGCTTTTAGACAGTTATCATGACTTATTTTTCTCTTCTTGCATCAGCGTTTGTCGAAATGTTTATTGTTTATCCAAACTTGGTACTTTTGCAGAGCGTGTTGGATTATGTTAATTCAGCAATTGCCGGAAATCCTCAATCTTCAGTACAATTAGTCTACACTTAAGGTATGAACCTTAAAACCTGCTTTAGGAACATTGGCAATAGTTTGGCAAATGCGGTTTCTTAAACTTTTCATTGCAATCGGGGAGCTAGAATTAGAGTTATTTCGTAAGAAGTTTAGATTTGACTGAAAAAATTTGGAAAATAACTCTACAGTTGTGCAATAGTAATGAGTTATCATTCAAAGACTTCAATGACTCATTTCACTGTTGACGTAAACCTACTTGATATATTTACAACTTTCTCCATAGATGACGTGCCTATTTCTTTGGTTGAGGAGAGTAGGTTATGTGGTATCATTTGCAAACTTTTTTCCATTTTTTCACTTTTTATAATACTAACATTGTTACCACAGACAGAGGCAGAAGGTTCGCACTTGACAGGTCTGGGGGGTTAGATCCTCAACGCCGACTGTTCCCACTAAGATTTTCCATAGATGTTATACCTCTACGCTTCTTATAAATTTCTATTCTTGGCTGAAGGGGGTCCTCCAACCTCCAAAGTGGCTTACTCCCAACTAGGTAATTAAACAGACTGAGATTACCTTTCTGAATTTTTCATTCGTTTCTTGCTGATTGACGCGCAAGCACTAAGGGTTTGCCGTTCCTTTTCGAAATGTGTCGTTAAATTGTTTTTCACATTACATAAAACTTTGGGACTGCTTTTGCAGTATTTCGCATCTAAATCTGTAGAAATATTGTAAGACTTCTTTTCTCTGTTTAATGATATTGATACGTATTACTCATTAATTATTAATTTTTATTATCCGACAGCAAGTTTGTCTGTTAAAGCTTTTTTATACAAGAGCACAAGATGCATAAAATGAAAAATATTTTAGTTATGATCTACTTCTCCATTAAAATATCAAAGAGTAGGTAATAGCTTTATTTAATATTCAGTTCTTTTACCTTTTTAGACCATTGCACCATTGGTATAGGGTTTCCACTTGCTTGACATTCGAACAGAACGTTCCCACCTTGCTTTGCTGTCACATGGTTCTCTTGAGGTATCATTTGCAAACTTGGAGGAACTAAAATCAAACAAAATATTTTAAATAAATCCTAAAAACCATATCTCTACTAAATGACAAAACAAGCGCATTCACAATATTAATCATTCTCTATCTTTTAATTAAAACGTAATGTGTGTTTGTGCGAGAACAGATTAGGTTTTGGCTATAATTTGTTAATCAGTTCAGGTAATACGTGTTTTGCTTTAATTGACATGATGCAAGCACCAAAATGATTTATAGTGTATAATGTGTTTCCTGTTCACTGAACAGCATCACTGAAATTATATCAAAGTACCTAGCACCATAAAAATTAATATGTGTACCTCACATTTTAACTAATTTATAGGTGTAGGCGTTTACTCGCTGATATCGAAATTGATATATACAGGTAAAGAGAGGTTTATTAAATAATGCAAATGTAGGCGTTTACGCCTTGCGTTTCAGCAAATATAGCTAACTTGTTTACTAAATATAAAATATCTATTTAGATATTTGATAAAAAAGAGCCGCACGACCTTTAGTTTTGTTTGCCCATTAAAACCTTTTTGTAAAAGCGGTTTTATAAATGATAATATAATAGAAGTTACACAAAAGTGTGGACTGCTCAGCTATATAGATAATTTGCATAAAATTAGTTTAATTTATAATCTATTACAAAAAAGAAGTTGCAAACTGCAGCATCGTAAGTAGAAAGATGTGTTACAAAAAATAATATGTTTTACTGTGTAGTATAAGTAGAACCTCGCCACAAAAATCACAATACTCCACAACGCGTTAGATGCCAAAGATACGGTCATACTACATGCTACTGTGAATAGAATCATATACAGGGTGTTTAGTTCACCTCCGCATATCCAAAAAGGGGTGGTAGAAGACATGATTTGGAACTTATCTAACCTAATATACTATTATGCAAAGTGTCACGGTTTTTGAGATATTGTCATTTTTCATAATTTCACACAATTGGACGCATTTCCCCATTTAAATTTGAACACCGCACTACTGGAAACTTTTAATTTAAAGATAATGATAATTTTATAATCGTTCATAACTGCTCTATCGATTTTACTTATTTCCATCCACTCCTACAAGTGATTAAACAAATTAGACCCGGAGAAAGTTAAAAATATTATGACTCTAAAATTTAATTTATACTTCGTAAGGCTATAAAAGAGATAAATCCAGTGGGTAATTATGTTCAAACATTTTCAAAAGCATCCTTGTTCTTTACTCTTTAAAATGACATATCACATTTTTAACCACCTGTAGATTCTTAGGACTAACAGGCGACTTGAATACAAAAGAACCGTTTGGTCGCACAAAAGCAAACACTTGATAAACACGTTATTAGTTGTAGGTTTGGCTTCATAACCATTGGTGGTGTTGATTTTTGCATTTTCAACCGTAAATTTTGTGATTTTTGCGTGTTGCAGGTACGTATCAGTTTGCGTTGAACTCCACGTTTTATTACAAGCGTTTAATTGGTCCATTAAAAAGCATTGAATCTACATTGAATTACACTTGTTTGATTGGACTATTAAATAGTGATGGTCCCCAGACATAATAACCCGAGGGTGTCAAATACGGTGATCGAGCAGGCTATATTATCGGCCCGTCCGTCCTTTGGAAAAGCTGGCTGATCCACCTCTGAACGACTAAAAAATCGTGTACAATCTAAGAACATTGTTTTCGCAATTTTGAAGAACTGCCTTAGAAGAGATTGTCTCTGAAACAGTCTGATGTACAGCTGTGCAACAAAAGCTCATTATCAATTATCAAGTTAGTTATTACCATACAACAGAGAAGTATGTCATGGATAAATACTTCATGTTTTGACAGTTAAATGAAAATATGAACGAGGAGGTGGCGGTCAAACAATAGCCGTATTCTGTTAAAACTTCGGTTACACAGAACGCGTGTAAAAACAATACCAAAATTTACGATCAGCTTCTAAAAATTCTCAGGAATTTTAATATTTTTAATTATGTAAAGACTAGAATAAGCAAAATCAATGCCAAAGAACTTTAACTTTGTCCAAATTCATTCGGACACGCCAATTTTACTTTTTCCCTCCAAATGTTATGAACATTAATCTTAATTTTTCATTTTACTACTCTGGGATCTATGACGTCATCGACTGTTTTTTAATGTAATCTCCTTATTCTTTACTAAGAAATAAAAAGTAGACCTCAAGGTTTTGAGTAATATACACCTGATTTTAAATACCCCCAAAGAAAAAAATCAAGTGGGGTGAGATCAGGAGATCTAGCCGTCCATGCCATTGGACCACGTCTTCCTGACCATCTATCAGGAAAGATTTTATCTAGGTATTCTCTAACACGAAGTGAATAATGTGGTGGTGCACCATCCTGTTGATATCAGACATCAAAACATTAAAATTTCAAGTTTTAATATTTAATAATTATTAATTATTAAATCCTCCATATCTCTAAAACTGCTAATTTTAAATACCGCATGGTGGGGTATTGTTAAACACAGAAAAAATCTACTTTTTATTTTTTGGTAAAAATAAGGGGGTTCCATTAAAAAAAGTCGATGATGTCATAAGTTCCAGAGTAGCAAACTAAAAAATTAAAATTAACGTCCATAAAATCCGGAGGAAAAAATAAAATTGGCGTGGCCGAGCTTTTCTTCCAAACAACGATAATAAAAAAATATGAATATTATTCCTAACTTTATTTACACACTGTATATAACCTTGCACTCAATAGATGTACTTTACTTTTGTGTTTTTTGATAAAAGCACTGCCGTGCCGCCCTCTTTTCTGTTTTTAATATGTATATGTATGAACTATCTTTTGTGTTTTGTTATATGTAGAACCTCCTTATCTTCGTTCAAAGCCACCTACTGAGTTTAGTCGGCCTAAGACCAGTAGCGCCTTAGTTAATCTAGTGTTCAAATTATTGCAACGTAAGGTTACATCACATGCTTTTTATGTTGCTTTTCTCTATCACCCAATATATCTCTATTGAACAAAGTTTTGAACAGTTAGAAAGACAAGCAATTCGGGGTATCAGACATACCTCATTGCTTTCATATCATATGAGAGCACTTCTGTCACAATAAGCACTTACTAAATCAGGCCAGAAAATTGCTTTGGAATTGTTTTGTCCTAAAAAAGCAACAAACATTTCTGAAGACACTTTTGAAATCTGCTTTTTCATTGATTGCTTCGTCCCTCTCGTTATAAACGATACACTTCCAAAAAAATTCTTGAACTTCTGTAATTCTATATTTCCTCTTTATGTTTCCATGATCCTTGCAACATAGACCTATTGACCTAAAACTCCACTTTTGGCCGTTTTATCTTTGATATTATTTTCATTTGGCATTTTAACACTTCCAAGTATTTTTAAGTTATTACTTCTTTAGTTGTTTTTTGTATTCGGAATAGGAAGTTTTGCAACGCCGCGTCATCTTCCTAACAAAAATGAATGGATTATTTTAACCGCATTTGCTACTCTTTTCTCTAATTCTTTATCCATAACACCTTTCTTCAATCACTTCCTTTCTTCCTTTCACAAGTTAACCTTTCATTAAATCTCATAATAACATCTAGAACTCTTTTTCTATTTTATTTTAGTTCTTGTGCAATTTGGGACTGTATTAGATTTTTCTCTGGTGGTATTTGCAAATTAGCTATTTGCGGATTTTTAAATCTTTTGATTGTTTTACTTATTCATCTAAAAGAAGTACAAACAGGTCTAAATCCAATACAATATACTTTTATTTTATGCTATATTTGTGTGCAACTATCAGATTAATTGGTAAACAGCGAATCTAAGCAAAAACCAAAGTCTGGTATATACGGAGAAAATTAATATTGCTTGTGTAACAATTTTTTCTGAGACATATTTTATACATAATATTTCATATATTTTAATATTTTTAGAAAATGATTACAAGTCTCCTTCTTGTGGACGCCCATGGGTCTAATACGAGTATATTTGTTCAGGATTAAAGTGAGAACAATTTAATGTATAATTGTGAGTAGTAACGTTGGTCTCATTTACCTCTTAAGTATCATATTATCTTTGGTGTTACAACCCATGATAGAGTCTTAATCTGTTTAAGAAGTTTTCTCTATTCATTGCTATTCTTTGCTTTACTTTTTCAATTTGAGATGTTTAATGTGTTTTTTTTCTGTTCACTTGATCTATATATCTAGTCTTTGGCCTCCCTTTTGATCTTCTTCTTTCGGTACTTGTCTGACTATTTGTTTTATTGACTTTGTCTCTGTTTTCCTTTCAACGTGTGCCATCTATCTTCATACTTTTATAGCTGTTACTACATCTGGCTCATTATATTCCTGGCGCAATTCATAGTTGTAACGCCTTCGCCACTCGCCATTTTCTTGTATGCCACGATATACAGTGCATTTTTTGTTATCACTAGCCATAGGGATTACCATGTTAAAATATCTACTCTATGTTAACTTTTATTAGGATGAAGGTTTAGAGTGGAAATGTTTATGGATTTTTATTAGCATTATTTAGGTGGCTATGAAAACTTTAACAAATCGTGACATTTTTTAAATTTCAATGTAATTGAAAGAAGAAGTTCCAAATTACACTGTGTAAAAATGTCAAGTCTGAACCTTCATCCTAACAAAAGTTAACATGGGGTAGATATTTTAACATGGTAATCCCTGTAGCTCGTGATAAGAAATGCACTGTATATGTCGCAGTATTTTTCTTTCGAATGTGCCTAGGAGCCTTTCGTCATTTTGCGCCATGACCCAGGTTTCTGACGAGTACATTAGCACCGGTCTCATCAAAGTTTTGTATATTTTTACTTTTGTCTTTCTTGATATTAAATTTGATCTTAAATGTTTAATGAGTCCAAAGTATGTTATGTTTTGTTGGCTAGACATACTCTTTTCTTTATCTCATTGTTGTTGGTTACCTCCGATCCTAAGTAAACAAAACTCAAGACGCCTTCGATGGTGTATTCCCCTATTGTTAAATTTTGTTGCGGTCTTTGTCTTTCCTCCTTAGCACGTACTAGCATGTATTTGGTTTTTTTCCGGATTAATTCTCAAGCCGAGTTTCTTGGCAGCCTCTTCGAGAGACACAAAAGCATGATTTAGATCTCTTTTAGATTTTGCGATTATGTTTACATCATCAGAATATGCTTAGATCTGAACACTCTTATTTATTATGGTTCCTCTCGTATTTATGTTGGTTTCTTTTATAGCTTTCTCTAATGCCGGATTAAAGAGGATATTTGATAAAGGATCTCCTTGACGCAATCCAGTCTGTGTGAGACGTTGTGTTTTACACCCACTTGACATTCGACTTGTAACAATGCTATCCTTATCAGCAATGTTAGATATGGTGGGATTCCTAGTTCCTGCAATGCTTTTATTGTATGCGTTGGTATTTATATAAGGCATTTCTATTGACTGTGTCATACGCTGATTTGAAATCGATAAACATGCGGTGTGTTTGGATGTATTATTCACTTGTTTTTTTTCCAATATTTGTCGTAGCATGAATATCTGGTCTATAGTTGATTTGTTCTCTGAAAAACCACACTGATATTTCCCTATTGCGGTATTTGCATATGGTTTTATACGATCATACTAGATATTTGCTAGTATTTTGTGCGCTATATTCAACAGGGTTATTCCTCGAAAATTGTCACGTGGCAACAGGTCTCCTTTTTTGTGTAATGGTATCAGTACTCCAAGATACCACTCTTTCGGTAGTTTTTCTTGTTTCCAGATTTGTATTATTAGTTTATGTAATACCCTGCACAGGTTTGCTCCACCATCTCATCCGATCCTGGGGCCTTGTTATTTTTCAGTTTTTGAACTGTCCTGGTGACTTCTTCCGCTGATGGTTCATCTTGTTCTCTACTATCGTTTTCTTCTGGTATGGTGTAATCAGGTTTTTCTTCTTCTTAATTTTCACAGTTTAACTTCTCTTCAAAGTTCCCTATTGCTTACTACATTTCCTTTTTTATCTCTGCACATATTTACTCTTAGTTTGAACTCCTTTCTGCTGCTATTGAGTTTATTGTAAAATTTTCTTGTTGCTGCTTGTGAGTTTATAGGTCTTCAAGTTCTTGCACATCCCGTTCTGTTTGTTTTCGCTTCTTTTTCCAATGCATTGTCTTTTCTTTCCATCTAAAGTTCTTATATGCTTCCATTAACTGTCTTGTAGTATGACTCTGTTGAAGTTTCGTATATACGGTATTCTTTTTGTTTGTTATATCTTGGTATTCTTTGTCAAACAAATCTTTCCCTTGTCCTGGTTGTTTGAATTTTCCGAAAGTTTCATTTGCTGTCTCCCCAATAACATCTTTACATTTATCCCAGTATTCAGTAATATTCGCACATGATACGTTCAGCTGTTTTTCTAACTTTCTTTCTAGAGCTTATATATATTCGATTGTCGCGGGTTCTTCAACTTTTCTATATTATACTGTTCTCTCTTTTTTCCTGTTGTTTTCTTTACATTTGATATTTTGGTTCTTAGTATTGTTTCTAACAGGTAATGGTCGGTGTCTATTATGTCTGCTTGTCTTCCATTTCTGACATCTACAACATCTGAGAAACGCCTTGCGTCTATTAATACATGATCGATAGCATTGACTGTGCTACCGTCGAGTGATTTCCAGGTTCCTTTATGTATTTCCTTATGTTTTATTACCATGTTTTGTGAGGCTTCAAAGTTTATTAATCTAGTTGCATTGACGTTGGAGTTCTTTTGTAAGCTTTGCTTGTTTGTTGCAGAGAAATACTGTTCTTCTTGTCCCACCTTTGCGTTTAATCCTTCTACTACTATTTTAAAGTCATTTCTTGGCGCTGCTTATACCATTGCCTCTAGCTCTTGATAAAAAAGCTTTCTTTCGTTTTCTGAACTGTTCTCAGTAGGTGCATGTACGTTTATTATGGTGTAGTTAAAAATTTTGCTTTTAGTCTTATTTTACAGATTTCGAATGTTCTATATACAGGTAAATTTGGAAAGTTTACGAAATCCGATTAGGATAACGCAATACATCGTAGAGAACGTTCCATCGTACGACATTACATTCTCTACTATGCTATATAGTAATCATGCTAGAAATAAACGTGCTCAATTAAATTGGTTCATCTCAAAACGGTCCTGAACCGCTTGTCAATAGTAAGCCCGCCAACCCCTTTCCCCTCTGACCCTATCTGTACGTATTTAATAAAAGAAGACACACCGAGCCGTAGAGGGTCACTCTACCGTACTGCTTCTTTGCCTATGTGATAATTCAAAGGCCTATGTTTTTATGAATCCCTTGTTTACGCTCCGGTCGTTTCCCTCCGAGTCCACCAACCAACCGACCTTCGCCTCTCCGCTGTGTGCGTCGTCTCTTCTTCTTTCCCGGTTGCTCTCTCCCGACATTTTTTCTCCCGTCTTTCGCTAACCCGAGCGGTCCGGGATTGCTGCTTCGTCAGGGTACCTAGTCAACGTCTCAGAAGCCGGCAACGAGACGTATCTACATGACGGACGGCCCAACGACGGACAGGGCGTCTGGCTCCATTGTTGCCAGAAGCCCCGCTCCCTTGGAAGCCCCGGGCAGCGCTCTTACTCGGGCGAGGTTGCTAGGCAGGCGGTCCGTGGCGGGTTCGAGTTCCGTAGGTTAGCCTCTCGAGGCGAAGCCCGCAGGGTTAAGCATCGGTGGTGGGCGGGTTTCGTCGGTGGGGCGGCATTAGGGCGTTTCGAGGGGAGTAAAAATATCATCTCATGTGCCTAAGAATTATTAAATCCTCGTGGGCGCCTTCAATCTATCTACCTTTCTCGCGTAGCGTTTTAATTCTTCCCACCATTCGGTTTTATTACTTAAACTAACTACCTCGTTTATATTTGATGGCCACCTATAACCTATTTTGATTAAGTTTCTATTTCCTATTTCCCTAGCTCTACTTTCTAGCCTACATGTAAATAATACGTGTTCCGCGGTATCTTCACCCTCTCCGCATGTACATCCTATTTCGTCCTCATTTAATTTACCTATTTTAACTAAATAAGATCTAAAATTCCCATGTCCTGTTAGCAGCTGTACTACATCTTTGTCTAGTCTCCCAATTTTTCTCATTAATTCTACGTTAGGAATAAATTTTTGTGTTAGTCTACCTGTAGTTGCCTTTTTCCATCTATCGTTCCAAATATCTTTTAAATTTTGCCTAATCCTACTTTTAACTAATGATCTAGGGGCAACATTAAATATTTCCCTAATTCCTACTTCTGCAGCTGCTTGCTTAGCTAACTAGTCTGCCCTTTCGTTACCTATCACTCCTATATGCGCTTTTATCCACCTAAATCTAATTCTTACTAAATCTAACAGTTCCCTATATAGTCTCCATGTTTCCGCCTGTAAACTTGTTGGTTGCCGCATTCCCTGTAATGCTAATAATACCGATCTGATATCGCTATTTAAAGTACATTCCCTAAATGCGAAATTATTCTCCCTAATGTACTTTAATGCCTCTCTAATAGCCAATAGTTCGCATTGAAAGATGGAGCACCCCGATCCTAATTTAAATTTCCCATTTTTAATTTCCCTATCTTCGTTATATATAACAAAAGCCGCGCCTGCGCTACCATCTTCTAATCTAGATCCGTCAGTGTATATTTGTACGAAGTCCTTTTCCAAATTTCCAATAAAAAATTGAAATTTACCTATATCAGCCGGATGTCCTAAATCGTCTATATTTGCTCTACTTTCTATTTCCCTTCCTTGCAAGCCTAATGTTTCTAAAATTCCCTCCGATCTATTCTTAAAAATTTTGTTTTTATCTACTTCTGCTTTTAAAAATAAATCTATTGGCGTAACCTGACTGAGAACTAACACTGCTTCCGTAGATACTGTATTGCATGCTGCCGCCGCTCTAACTGCCAAAATTCGTTGTACGCTTAATAATTTTTGTTTTTGTCTAACTTTTAAATTCCCCGCCCGTATTTCGGCAGCATAGGAAATTCCTGGCTGTATCGCTCCTTCGTATATCCTAGCTGCAGAGTTACCCCTAAAGCCCCACGTTAATCTAGCTGCAGCTCCTAATCTATTTGCTAGTAATTTTCCTTTCTGAGTAATAAATTCTATGTGACTATTCCAAGATAACCTATCATCTATTAAAACACCTAAATACCTAATGCTATCTTTGCAGTGGATTCTGTCTTCGCCCATTCGAAAAGTTGGTTTCTCTTGACCTAAACTTTTGCCAAAAAATAAAGCCTCGGTTTTACTCGCGTTAAATTTTAGTTTTTCATCTTTTGCCCATTCTAATAATTTGCCTAACGCATCTGATCCTCTCTTTTTTAATGTCTTAAACTGGGATGCCCTTACTATTACTAATGTATCGTCTGCAAACGATACGATTTCGCATCCTTCTGGTAAATCTACCCTAAATATACTTTCATATAATAGATTCCAGTAGATCGGTCCGGAGCACGAGCCTTGTGGGCAGCCCCTTTCCAATCTCCTGGACACTGTATTTGATGAAAGTTCTACCTGAGCTATTCTATCTGAAAAAAAGCTTCTAATTAATTTTAATAAATTTTTTGGGCAATCCCTTCGCTCTAACTCTATTATAATCCTAGGCCACCAAGCGTTGTCAAATGCCCCTGCGATATCTAACGCGATTAATGCGCAATAGTCTCCCTGCGTTTTCGCTTTTTTAATGATCTTTAATACTCTATGTATCGCATCAGTGGTGGTACGTCCTGATCTAAACCCGTATTGTCTATCATTAAACCCCCCTTGACTATTGACTAGATAAACTATTCTATCTGCAATTATCCTATCTAGTGCTTTACCTATAAGTGGAAGCAAACTAATTGGCCTAAAACTGCTAGGATTCGAAATGTCATCTTTGCCTGATTTCGGTATAAATTTAACGTTTTGATGCTTCCATATTTTTGGAAAAATTCCCTGTTTTAAACATAAGTTAAATAATGTAACAAAAATTTTACTGTTAATTTGGAAAGCTTTCTGTACCGCGTCTGCTGTTATCCCATCCCACCCTGGAGCTTTTTTCGGATTCATTCTAAAAATAGCCCGTTTTATTTCGATATAAGAAAAATCGCGTTCTATAATTTCGCCACCCTTCGCGTCTCTAGCTCCTTGCCTAATAAATTTTTGTAAATTGCTATCGCTATCTATGTTATCTACCGGAAAGAATTTTCCTAATAAATATTCAGCTGTTTCCCTTGCGTCGCGTGTGTATTCCCCATTTTCTTTTTGAACGCTAGACATAATCGCGTGCCTATCCTTTTTTGCTCTTATAACTTTATAAGCTATTCCCCATGGATCCCTATCTGAATTTAAACTACAAAATTCTTTCCATTTCTCTGTTCTAGGTTTTTCTATTAAATCCCTATACTCTCTTTTTATTATCCTGTATTCATCTTTCCTAACTTCTCTTATTTCCCCTCTAGCTTTTTGCATTTTTCGCCTAGATTTCCTAGCTTCTGCGCTTTTTATAGTTAATTCCCTAGTCCACCACGGTACGCTTTTTCTAAAATTTTTACGTTGAGGCATTGATTTTTTGCATGTTGTCAGTATTATGTTCTGTAGGTCTGTTGCTATTGTGTCTACTTGGGTTTCAATTTCTAGTGTTTTTTTGAATTCCCTAGCTAAAGTAAAAAATTCTTTTTCAAAAATTTCCCAGTTTGCCTTTTTGTTGCAAAAACCTCTATTTTGTTCTACGCTATTTGTATTTCCTAAGGTTATTTCCCACTTGATCAAGCAATGATCGCTAAGTGTTTCCTCCTCTGTTATTTCCCATTTGTCTATTGTTAAATAAGTTAAATAGCTAGCTACCGTTAAGTCAATATTACTTGTTCCCCTATGTCCTACAAATGTAGGTCTATCTCCTATGTTTAGAACTATCATTTCAAATTCTTCTAATATTTCTACTATTTTATTCCCTCGACTATCTGCTTCTATGATTCCCCAAACTATGCTTTTTGCGTTAAAATCCCCACCAATAATAATTTTATTTCCCTTTCTAATATTTTTTATATTATTTAAAATTTTTCTCAACCTATCCATTAAATCCTCTTCTAGATAGCTACTTCGTGTTGTTGGTGGTAAATAAAGTGATATTATGTATAGTGTTCCTCCTAGTGTATCTAAACTAACTACAGTGAAAAGTTCGCATGATAGTTCTCCTATTAATAGTGGTGTGTACCTAGTGTTCCCTATAGCTATGCAACTTCTTGGCCTATCTATTGTTTTATAAGTTAATTTAATCGGGTGTGTAAATCCAATGTTCTATATACAGATTAATGTTTTTGTTAATATGTCTTATAATTTCGTTTTGTGCTTTTCTTAATGTTCCTGTTCCTAATATGTGATTTTTGGGGTGGCAGCTGTAATGTATAGTATTGTTGGTTTTCTCCAGGATTTTGTTCCCTGTCCACCTTATTTCTTACAGGGCAGTGATATCAGCTCTGTATTTCTCTAACTGTCCTATCAAACATTTGGGGGTCCCTGATCAATACAGTGTTCTGACATTCCAGGTGTTTAATTTTAAAACATTGTCCTTTTTCGTTTGCAAACGTCGCCGTTTTAAGGCCCGCCAGGCTTTCCTTTTTTCACTTTCGTAAAAATTGCTTTTTTACAGGGTAGAATTGTTACCCCTACGCCCGCCACTTTTAGTCTCCTTTTACGACAAGCAGGAATACTTCGGGTCTATTCTACCCCGAACCCGAACGGGGAAAAATCTTAAATATATCTCAGGAATTGAAAGTTATATGAAGATAAAACTTTCTCTACTATAAATGGTGTAGCCTATAGCGTTGAGAGAGTTGGGTGTCATCGATAGTTGTTTGCAAAACTGCAAATTGTGTGCATTTGAGACTCTATCTCTAACGGTTTATAGCTATAATCTACTCCTACGTACACTAATTAGCCTTTAACCAACTCTTCATGTGTTTAATAAAGATTTCTAGTTTACAAGTTATAGTAATTAAATTAATAATTTGGTACTTTAACGCAGTAGTATGGAAACTATTGTGCTAAGTCTTTAAAGTTTTCACGTATAACTGGAAATCTTGTTATCCAGTGCTAAAATGACTGTACACAACCGTATTTAATGAGTAACTGAAGCTTGCGGCAGACTTGCTTGATAACCATGATGATTAATTGATGGTGGAAACAATTTCTGCCATCATAATTTCAATACTTGATCGTGAGTTTGTTGACATTATAAAAGTTTATCAAACGGAGTATATTATATGTAACCTGCAGTGACTTACAGTTTTGGGCAAGTATTCTAGCGTTTGTTAAAATGTTAAATTAAATGGCCCTATTAAGTTAATTCATTAGACATACAAGTATAATTTAATCTAATAAACTAACATAAGTAAGTAGTTGGATATAAGGTATTAAGTGTATGAAAATTTGATTACGCGTTTGTTAATCTCCTAAATCTTAAACTCTGAACGTCATAAAATAAATTAAATTTTCACTGTTTACACTTGTTACCCTATATTATATCCCTTACCGAATGAATTAAAAGATGATTAAGTAAATAAAAAGCTTGGTTTGATGTTTTTATACCCTAATAAAATGGCTAAATGCGCCATTTAGATTATTATTAATATAATTTCATCACATCCTCACCAGTTATTAACTCTTTATTATGTTTAATCTCTGAATTTCCTCAATTTCGACACGAAATTTATGTCCGATATAAAAATCGTCTCCTTCGGTGGATATGACACATTATTATCTTTCACCTGAATAATTTATACACAAAAAATCGAAATTTGAAGACTTCTAAAAATTCTGAAATTTAAATTGAAAACTATATTCTCATTTCCATTTTAAATTTAATTCCGCCGCAAAATGTGTCAGAACAAAGCACTCAAACGGGACCACTTGCTTTGAAAACTCGCTTTGATCACCGGGGAAATAAAACTTGGTGGAAGTTCGTATATTATTTGCATTTAATGTCAAAATTTACCTCACTTTCCATGAAAATAATCTAGAATCTTGTTTTCTCCGCATAAAAGAAGAAAAGTAACTCCCCTTTCGTTAAAATTAATTCATAATGTTGCTCAAAAATTCCTGAAATGCCACTTTTTTAATTTTTTTCCGCCAAAAGAAATAAATTCTTGCGTAACCAGACAAGCGAAGTGTGAGATTGTATTATAGCAAAACGATTTTTTTCTACTTACTTAATATTTCAACCGTGTGAATTAAATCTCCCATAGAACCATCACCAATTTGGCACGTATAATCTCCTTGATCTGCAGTTTTGACGTTCCTAAGTTGGAGATTATATGATTGTAAAAAGAAACGCTTATCGCTCGTAATTAGATGGTGTCCGGCGCTTATTAGATTTGAACCTTTCCTCCAAACTAACACAAAGGAACCTGGAAAAAATGGAGATAATGTCAGTAAAATGATACCACAAACTTTTAAGTTTTTTAATTAAAAAATTAACAAAGGATTTTTTGCTGAATTTCAGGAATTCTTTTTATTGGAAAAAATGCCGATTCGAGGTTTAAAAATGTTCTACAATCTTCTTTGAAAGAGGACAACATTTGTAATAGATATTTTTCTTCTTTAAAAAAAAGATAAAACAACTAATTTTATTCTCAAATTCTGTAATATTGCAGTAAAGTCCGAATAAAAATTACCAACTCTATAATGTTTTCCAATTATATTTTTTTATTCTGTTTAATGCGGTTGTTGGCGCGGATGCCAAACTGCTGTAATTTGCATTAAACAGTAATAATAGCAATACTTGTCATAACTTCATGGGTTGGTTAAAACTTCATAATTAGTACACTATTTGTTTCAGTAAAGCAGTTGGTATTATTGTTAACGTAATTTTATATCATATATTAAGATTTTTATAAAATAATTTACAAAATAACCAACTTTCTTTAATTCAAACTATTATTATTAATTACTTTTATCTTCTAGGGAGTATGATGTTAAGTTAGAACAATTTCCTAGGATACTAAATCGAGAACAAATCGAAGGAACTATATAGCCATGATAAAACGACGAAGCAGCGGGTAAAAACCACAAAAAAAGGTAAAGATAAACGCAGAGCTCTCATTAATACCAATTGGCAACTATCATCAGTTTTCTTGATCACGTTGCGTTGATTCTTGTTCGTTGTTAAACATTTAAGCAGCTTGACATACTTTTGCTGATTTACAGTGTCATAACTGACATTTCGTTTCTTATAAAAGTTGTAAAGATCATTATTAATTAGCCGTAAAAGTATTATAACCATTGTAGATTGCTAACTGGTTCAGAAACCTTTAAAAATGTGTTGTAATACTAACGTTATTATGTCAACACCAAGTTAAGTCAAAGTTAGACGTGCAATCTATTTTTAGTGTACACTCATGTGCATGTGTGTTTATTTTAAGATTCCACTTGTTTCCTACGAATTGTGTTAATACAGGCGGTTTTGCCCTATTAGGTGGACGAGATTATTATAGAAACCAGTTCTATGTGATACTTAATAACCAATGTGATTGTTTTGCTTATTTGCATGATTACATCTTCTGAGATTTGTTATAGTTTTTCAATAGGTAAAATGTAAACTTTGTTCTTAATATTTTGGTGTTGATTCTAAATGATACTTCAGAAAAGATTGCTAGGGTTTTAAATAAAGCAGACCAACACAAAGTAATATTCAAAACTACTACCAACATATTAAAAACTCTACCAAATGCTAAAAATAGAACATACGATATCATTAAATCAGGAATCTATAAATTAAACTGCTCATTTTGTTACTCTGTGTATATTAGTCAAACACTTAGAAATTTTAATGCCTGATACAAAGAACACGTGCAATGTTACAAACACAACTATGGTAACTTGTTTATTTATGCCTTTGAAAATGATATTGTATTATCAAAACTCGCCAAACGAGTAAATGTGAGGTCTTTTCGACTTGTTAGAAAACTAGATTTATTGTTTGGAACAGCCTATAAGTTCCATAAAATTTTATTTGTCATTAAAGCAGTTATTTGTTATTTCAAAGTTTCATGGGTTTTCTATTACCTATGTTGATGTAGGCAATTTCGCCCTATATAGGCAAAGAATCTTATTGAAGTGGAACTGACTAACCAAGATGATCATCCTGCTTAGGATGTAATTCTGCATGCCTTTAGTATTATTCTAAACTTTGTATGATTATGTTTTCTGAACTTTTATTTCCTGATCTTGTAGATTGTTGACTTTGTTGTACTGGATATAATCTTCCTGATTTGTTAGGAAAACGGAATTGTTGTTTGAAGCAGACTGTAAGATTTTAAAAAGTGAGAATATTGTGAGAAAATCCAAAAATCAACAACTGTTTGTTTATAGAGAAAACACAAATTATATAGAAATGGTATAACTACAGTAGTCTACAGAATGCAATGCGAATTTTAAGGGTATTTATCGGTGAATGATTTTGGAAGCTTTGAAATGTGTATCGCCTCGTAGAACAATAGTTTGGACTGTGTAACTTACAACAAAGTGCCATGACAACGCTACTTTGATTTCTTTGATAAGATTAGATCGATATAGTAAGGTCCTAGAATATTCCCATTGCTTGGATCTTTGTTTTTAAGAAAATTGCAAGTATAACCTCAGTTATCATGGACGCCGCGCCGGCAGCATTTCTTTGTATATTCTATAGCATGTGTAACGGTCATTTGTTGTCTTTTCCGTTACATGAAAATTGGGTTTTTGCGCTTGCCCTTGATCATAAAAAATTGTAATTAGGAATGTTAGGTTACGAATTGTATTAGTCTGGGTTCACGATTCTCTTGATTTCAGTTTGAAGCATTTTTCGTATTTCACAACTTCTAGGGCAGGTAATTCTCCACAGTGGAAACTTAAATGTTCTATTATATTCTTTCTTGTTAAGGGTGTTATATTCTAGAATTTCTGGATTAGAAGGGTTGTCAATAGATGTTCTTCCGAATTTGGATGGTGATTTTTTAATTCGCTTGGGTTATCTTGCGTGTTTCTTTTCTCTTCTAATCAGATCTCTTTAACTGAAGCCCTTGAAAGAATCTTATTATTGTTTAAAATTTGCTTAATTTTCTTCCTGCGTTGAGCGTGGAACATATGAACCGATTAAATCGGCTTTTGGGGAACGCAGGGAACGGTTTGCGGCAGACGAGAAGTAGTCAGCGCAGCGTTCAAGTTACGCGCTGAATTCTCGTTTCGTTGAAATTTGTTTCGAGTTAATGCAAAAAAACCCTAAATTAGAGGTAAGTTTTCTATTTTTTTGTATTTCCTGTTTCCATCAATGCTGATTGACGCTCTTGGTCTCCAGTTTTTTTTTTATTTCCTGGGAGTTGGAAGTCTTCCTCATTGGTTATAGAGGTTTAATTTGCTGAACTAGGCGTTTCGGTTTTGCAGTTCCTCCGGATCGGAGATATTCTATTCTGCGTGCGTCCTTGGGATAAATTAGTGTTCTATTTTCACCTTTAAAAATTTGTAACTTTGTCTATATAAATAAAAATGAATCGCAAAAATGTATGAAGGCGTATCACTTCACAACGACTGAACCAAATTGGATAATTCTTTTTTTGTTGTGTTTGTTATTATCAGGAGAAGGTTTGTATAAAAGAAAATTTCCAAAAAAATGTACGGAAAGAAGTAAAAAAACATTTTTTCTCTTATACGTCATTTCGAGTGGTTCCCGAAGTATACAATAGATGGCGCCGCCGGCAGGGTGGCGAAAGTGTCGAAGTGTATGTAAGGAAGTTTTCCCTAACTTTGAGGTAATTTGAAAAAATGTAATGGTCAAAAACTCCTTTTGAATAATACAAAAATCATACTACGTGTTTATTTATTGTGATCTCTAGTCACAAAACAAGTCGTACATTACATATTTTTCCGAATAGATTCTTCTAAAGCACCAAATCAAAGAAGAATTTGAATAAAACATAAAATGTGTAGATAATTCAAATTATGAAACTTGCAACACTTCAACATTCGGATACACTTTAATTAGCTAATGTCTTTTTCTTTTTTTTTTTGTTATGGCATAATACTCATTCGAGAGTCGGCAAACCATCGGCGCTCTTTTTGTACTGTCCAAATGGAAAAACTAAAAATGTGGTTTATTACAAAGCTTTACAATAAAGTATATAAATTCTTAATATTTTTCTTTTATTTTAATCGTAATTTAATTTCGAAATGGAAAATTGTCTTATTTTTTTCATTAGGTACTCCACCCGTGCGAAGCCGGGGCGGGCAGCTAGTAATAAATAATTTTCCTTAGTTTAAAAATTTAAATTGCTTGAAACAGAAGTAAATTTTTTGTCTTGGAATCTCTTATTTTTTTGTAAAACAAGAAAAGGGGGTTAAGAAGATAATCTGATGCAGACATATAATCTGGCTTATCACTGGAAATGTAATTTGTAATTGCAGGTCTTTAAATTTTTTTTTTGTTTAACAAACTTTGTTAGTAAATCTGTGTTTGAGTACACATTTAATGTAATTTTGATTAATTCTTTTTTAATATTCAGTTTTCGATCTAAATTGAATTTTTGTGTGTCAAATTGCTTTTCTTTAGGGGTTCGCACCTCCATCAGATTCCGATCGGAAACATGAAGATGTTCTGGTAAGAAATTTTAATTTTTCAATTTTTTAACCGAAATAGTTTGGGTGTTTTAATTTCTTTGTAAATTGATTAACTTGTTAGTTTTTAATTTTTTTTGTAGCATTATTAAATTAAATTTAAAGAAATTTATACATATAAATTAAATAGATTACAGGTTTCACTAAATCTTTTTGCCTGGTTTATTTATGCTTTTGTTTTTGATTAAAATATAAACTGTTATTCATATTAAATTTTGTTTATTTCAAATCCGTTTTTAATATTTTGAAGAACTTTAATTTTTTACTTTGCATTTGTATGCAGAGTCGATAAGCAAGTCGAGCAAGTCTTGATAACAATATTTGCTCTAAATTTGGCTTCACCTTCAATTATTTTTAACTAATTTTAAAATTTTTATAAAACTAAATATTTAATATTTTACTTCTGAATAATTTCGAATAAAAACTTTCTTTAGACTTTTTCTTGTTAGTATAATTTTGTGTGCTTAATAAAATTCTCCGATCAAGTCAACTTATAGAAACTAATTGTGAAATAAATTACATATAAGTTTTTCTTAAGGTTGAAATTTTTCTATAAGATTTTTTTTGAGACAAAAGTCGCCCAATTTTTGTGTTTCTTTATAAGTGTCAATATTTGAGTGAAATATATGTGTATATTAAATTTTTGTTGTGTGCTATTGTGGTATAACCGTCGTTAAATCCACGCTCAAGGCCACCCTTTAAGCTCAGCCGGCCTAGGACAAAAGAATCCTAGTTTTTTAAACTTCTATTTGTAACGCAAACCCACGTTACACATGTTAAGGGATTACAATTAGAGTTTTAGTAATATGTAAACAACAGTTTAATTGATCAGACGTTTTAATTGTTTTTGTTTTAAAATTTGTTATATTAAATGAGCAAACTTCTTCCGATTCATTGACATTTGGCGGCAACAATTTTTGAACCAATTTTGATGAAGTTTTTCTTCTCCGATTACCTAGAGAATGCAATTTACAAAATAGCAGTCAAACACAAAAAACGCTTTAATTTTAAAGATACTGGATAGAATCTTTGATCACAAATTGCCTGCAGCATTTCCTATCTTGTTATTTAAAACTTAGAATTATTATACAACCTGATCAAAAAAAAAGTATATTACATGTAAGTCAAAGATAAGTACTTGCTTCAATAATGTGTGCCAAGGTTGACTATTGATTTTTGAGAAAATACTTATTAAGAAGTTTTGGTACAGATTCTTCTTACTTAAATGGCATTGTAATTAAAACCACTCCAACTAAAACTGACTGAAAAATACCATAATAAGGAAGTTGTTTGTTGGTTACCCATTTCCTAAATCGCATTGAGCATCTTTTCAGCAACGTTTTGTTGTTTTTATTAATCTCCAGTTTAGGAACTTTATATTTTTATTTTTAGCCGTAGACACTAAATATGATCAGATTCCCTCAATGTAAGAATTTGTCAATAAACAAATGATTGGCATTTACGTTAATTAGCGATCTTGGATACTGTGTTTCTAAAGAATCGAATACATTCAAATTAGAGTTTTTCTGATAGAAAATCCTATCCTAGACGGGTTCCTAGCAAGTTTTGAGTGTTCTTGTAGTTTCATCCTAGACCTTTCATTCCTGTATTAACAGAATTTGAATTTGACTTATTGTTAATTACAGAAACCAGACATGAAGTATCTCGAACTACTCTGAGAGTTGAAACATAAAGAAAATAAAGAATGGTTTTTTCTCTTTTCTTACATGGGAATAATGTATCTCAGAAGGTTAGTTTTCAGTTTCAAGAGTCTGGCTCTAGATCTTTATTGTCAAATCACCTATTTAATAAGAGCTTGATTAATATTTCTTTTTTTTTAATCTTTTGCTGCTACACTAAGGCCCAGTTTTACAATCGTTGGTTAAGCTAGTCCTCTAGATTGAAAAACTTGGCGATATGCTTTCAAGCTTCGAATATCTGCCAGTTCTTCTTTATACCTTTTTAACACACTATAACGACCAATCTACTGCACACTACATATATGTTTATTTATGACACTGAAAACTTGACACTGCTTATAAGTTTATTTTCATCTAGTTATTGTTTAGCACCAAGATGAAGCACCGCTAGATTGATTTGATTTACTGATGCAGCGACTTGAACCCCAAATTCACTAACAGCAGTCTGGGTTATCGCCTATAAGATTCTTATGAATTGAACCGTTTGTCGATTTGGTCACTACAGTACGTTAATGTGAAAAAAGCAGAAGGTTATTTGCAAGGAAATATTTAAACTGAATGGAGTGGAGAGATCTAAACTAGACAAAGTCCGCCTGTCATATTCTTTGTAGACTAAAAGAATTTGCCTCTCGATATGGAAAATTGGATGTTAAACCACAGTAAAAATGTAGAATTAAAATCGTCCTGACAATCAATAAATTTATTAACATATTGAGTAATATTAATGACTGGATATTTTAAAACTTTTATACTCTTTTACTTTGTAGAGACAAGCATTCCTAAATTTATAATATAATTCTCCGCCCACGGTAAGACATTTAAATGCCAAATTAATTTTAAATAAGTAAATAACTCTATTGAATATATAAAGTATATTTCTAGATTTCTTACTTTCTTAGATTCCGTTATCTTTTTAGTTTCTCTGATCCGTTTATCCTCTTACGATATTATCATACAAAATATTTTTAAATAAAACTTAAAAGTTCAATTCAATCAATTCATAGAATATTATGCTCGTTAAGTAAACGTTGACGCCGTTATTTCCCAACAGTTGATGTATTTTCAATACGACTGTCAGTCAATAGGAATTCTAGGATTTCCATGAATTAGAAGTTTACAAGTAATACCAATACTCTCGAATATTTCCTGACATGAAACTTACAGTGGCGGCTGATTGTGACATGATAGCTAATTACGGTCGAATTGCCTACCTGTAAGAATAATAGAAAATTATTGCTTACTATTTTCCAGTTTGAAACGTAAAAATATCTGTACAGAGACTTATAACCAACTATAAACATTTAATATTAAATTATCTTGAAAAGTCTAACCAAACCCAACTTTAAGTATTGCTATCTAACTTGTACTATACGAGGTTTACTACATCTACTTAAAACAGCATTTTCATGTTTACAACTAGAAATATTAAACTTTTGTAAGCTCTTAAGCTGGTTCTAGCATGAATTCATGCATCTTTGACTTGTCTTGTTTTTAGTAAGTAAGTAAGTTTTCAAAGAAATTTTATGTTTATTAATTTTACAGTAGTTTAGAAAATCTAGTGTTGATCATATTTGTTCCGTTGAAAGAAAAAGTAAATCGAAAACTATTTGGTAGTTTTTATGTCGAACAATAAACAGATATTAGAAAAGAGGTTTTGTTCCATCTTCTGACCACATTTATAATAAATTTAAGGTTGTTTGCAGCTTTTCTTGAACACGTTTTTTTGTTTTAGATCTAATACCTATAGTATATTGCTAAATCATCATCAGACTGAATTTCACAAGTCGGGTTATGCGTTTTGTAATGCCTGTAATTGCTATATTCAATAGTACTATGATGCTAAAAACTGTCTCTTAGGGAACATCATTTTTAATTATTTTGTTAGTCGGTAAAGTATTCCCGATCTTTATTCATAATGTTATGTGTTTAAAAAAGTTTCTAATGAATCGTACTAGCTCACCTTTTATTACCGATGTTTTCAGTTTCTATTTCTACTGATCCAAAAGCATTTCAATATCTAGAGACACTACTCCTACTTGTTCTTTGCTTACTATGGCATTATTAACTTCAGTATGTAAAGCTACTTTAGTATCAATAGTTAAGCGTGTAGGATCGAAGCCCGCTTGAGACCGATGGAAGAAGTCCTTAATTTATGCTAATACAAAGTGTTCATAAATGTTTCTGGGTCCAGTGGGCTGTGAAATCATGCTTGCGGCTGCATTTGCCACCTTTTGAAAAACAGGATATGTATTAGAATGTTTGTCACGTTACACGCATTGCATCGTGGTTGTTATGGTTGGCTGATCTTATGTTTTTTTTAAGAATCAATAAGTGTTAAAGCACACACTATTTTTGATATCAATACCTAAGAATAAAGAAAGATAATTACAAAATAAAAGAAATATGGTCTGCCATTTATTAATAAAATTTATTCATGTGCTCACACCAACAACATCAAAAATAAAAAACAATAAGTAGCTAACAACATCAATAATAATACGACCGCGATGGGTTAATAACGTAAAGAGCAATAATTCAAAAATAACTTTTAAGAATTTTTTAACGTATTATTTATTTCTTCAAAAATGAATAAAGCTTTCCTTATTCTACATTTTTCATAAGCATTTGGTAATGCTCCCCATTGTGATTCAGGCATGATCTTACTCGTCGTTTCTTATTTTCAAAGATATTTTGGAGTACTTGCTGATCAATAACATGACACTGATTTGTAATTTTTTCCATCAAGTCTTTAAGATTTTCTATTCTTCTTTTGTAAACCGAGTTTCTTAAAACACCAAATATGAAGAAATGACCGTGAATCATTTGTTTTTTTTACTAATAATCTTATCTGAAAAAAATTGTTGCACATAGTCAATCGTTGCTTGTGCAGTTCATTAACAAAAACGTTTAAAAACGGTGAGGACTCTCAGCACTCCATATTTTAAAATTCTGCGAATTAACGTACCCAGATAAATGGAACCACACATCATAGAGAATAAATACTCAAATTCAGTAAATCGTCGTTCATTTTGTTCTCAAACCATGTACAATACTTTTTTCGACTACCATAATCTGGTGGTGTAAGTTCTTGCACAATCGTTATTTTATAGAATACAACTTCACTTGCTTTTTAACAATTTGCTGGCAAGTACTTAAAGACATGTTCGTTTAATGTGAAATTCTGCGAAGTAAGGTTTGTGGATTTTCTTCAATTACTTGTCTCACTCTTTTGACAGTTTTTGCACTCACAGTAGGCCTTCCTGAATATTTACCCTTCTCAACAGATCCTGTTTTAGCAATTCGACTAACTACATCTTCAATGTAAAAAGCGTTATTCGAAACATTAACTTCAGGAGATCGGATTTTAAATTTATCTTTGCAAGCTTGAATAGAATATGTCCAATTTCCTTCCTGAACTACACCATTCCGGTAGTAAGACATAACGATAAGCGTGTCTTGTTGAACAGTACAGACCATTGTTTACAATGCTGCTGAAAATAAATTTCATGAATATTCTTTAATGTTTACAGTGTGTAACAGTCTTATTATGGTTACGCAGACACAGCACAAGAACAACTTTAATCTTGAGAAAGACGTTTTTGCACACTAAACGCAATTACAGAAAAAAAATGTGGAACAATACAACAAATTTCAGCACAAGACTAACTAAATTGCTGAATGCAGGACAATGACATTTGCAATTGACAAATGACAGAAAACAAATAGGTATTAGTTGTTGAAATAAATCAACAAGGCGGCACATCAAAATTAGATTCCATAGCCAACTGGACCCAAAATCATTTACGAACACTTTGTATTTGAAAGTTTCACATTGTGAGATTCAATCATTATTGTTATTATAATAATAATAATAATAATAACTATTTATTACTCCATAGGCTTTCCCAATTACAGAGTAATTACAAAATTTAAAAACACATTCCAAAAAAAGACAAAATACTAAGATGTACCAGTAATTAATACAGTGGAAATATAATACGGCAAAGATTTTATTGACATTTACTGGATTGCGCAATCAACTATCAAGTTGATAAATTTAAAAACAATTGAAAACAACTGTTGCTTCAACTCCACGGAAGAAATTTAAATTGAATGACCACCTGTATTTACAAGATGTTGCTGAAAATTCTACGTTAGTAAAGGTGGACTTATGTTATTCTGTATTACTAACGTAATAATGCAAAAGAAAAAAAATATTTAGGTACGAGGGTTGCTAATTATGCTATATCTGGAATTGGCAACACTGGCGCCATCTGACATATCCATCGTAAAGTTTGCCATTTTTGACGTATACGTACCCAGAACGTTTTGACATATGGACGCTATTTGTGTTGTCTACAGTGACTTGGAAATTTCATCTCGGTCAAAAAATGGAATTTATTCGTGAAAATCTCCAAGTGATGATTTACTACGACTTTCTACGTGGATTATCTCAGTAACAGTGCATCAATCAACTCACTTCGACTTTTGGTGATGAGGCACAATCTAAAACACTGTATATCACTGGTTTAGTGAACTTAATCGTGATCGTCGTTTGCTCAAGGACGAATTTAAAGAAGATTATCCAAAATCGGTGGTTGTTCCAGAAAACATCGATGTTGTACGCGAACTGATAATGCATGATCGTCATGTGACATACCATGAGGTTGAGACATCGTTGGGCATTAGTATGAAAAGCATACACGAGACTTTACTGGAACATTTAGTC
The DNA here is from genome assembly GCA_011009095.1 of Ignelater luminosus. NCBI lineage: Eukaryota > Metazoa > Arthropoda > Insecta > Coleoptera > Elateridae > Ignelater > Ignelater luminosus. The sequence goes on from VTPC01089973.1 coordinate 570,844, forward strand.
GTGAAAAAAATTTGTTTACGTTGGATTTCTCATAATTTGACAATCGCTCAAAAAACGGTTCGTATTGATTGGTGCAAAGAAATTCTCAAAAAATTCAATCGTGGTGCGTCAAAAGCCGTGTATGACATCTACACAAGTTTTTTGAGCCCGAAATTAAACAGCAGTGGACTGTATGGGTCTTCCAAGATGAGCGGAACCCAACAAAAGTTATTCACGCAAGTAGCACATCAAAATAAATGGTCGCTTGGTCGTCTCAATATTTGACTGGTCAAAATATCGAATTGATGGGTCATCCGCCTTACAGTCCTGATTTGGCGTCCAATATTTTTTTTTTGTTTTGTTTGTATCATAAGTAAAACAAGAGCAAATTGCAAACACATTTGCAACGTCAATGCAATGCGTAACATACACCTCGATTTGCAAAATGGGCCCGACCGAACAGTTTTGTGTTTCTGCGCTAATGAGTCACACTGCCTTCTCTATCCGATACATTTCTATGTCTGTGTTCTAATGGCTTGATATTCAATTTCTAAAAACTCTTTGTAGCCTACATCCATTTCGCCTAAGTTAAATTTTGACCTGCAGTATGTTAAAAACTGTTTTTAAACTTTATCGATACGAAGAGAATTATGTATAAGTATAGTAAGGATTCTAAATTACCGCTCCATACTTGAGTTTAGATCGTATTAATGCATTGAACAAAATTAATAATACAAACGGATCTTTGAAGTCCTTTATGTTTCTAATTAAGAATCTTAATAGTCTTGATGCAGAACAATGTGATAGTTAAAAGTAAACAAACGGTCAAAAATAATACCTAGATGTTTACAGTGGCTTATGCGCTTTAGTCCAGTATGATTAATAGAATAATTAAATGTAATATCTACAAATTTAGGCGAATATGACGTGCACTGACATTTAGATACGTTCAGGTTTAAATTATTACGTACAGATCATCCAAATAACAAGTCCAAGTCCGCCTGTAATTGCTTACAGTCGTTGTTCTCCTTAACTATCCTGAACAATTCTAAACCATTTGCAAAATAAAGTTTGAAAGAATTAAATATGTTTTTGCCAATATCGTTTATAAATATTATGAAAAACAAAGATCCCGAAATAATTTCCTGTGGCACTCCCGATAGAGCTATGAAGTCATCCAAAAATATTTCGTTACAACTAACATGAAGTGTTCTATTTTTTTTTAAGTACGATTGCATTAATTTAACCAGAGATGATGAAAAAACGATTTCAAGTTTATTTATAAGTATTCGATGACCAACTCTGTTAAACGCTTTGCAAAATCGGCGTAGACTACATCAACTTGATTGCCATCTTCCAGTGCGTGAAGATACATAAATTTGTTATTGTGAAGTGTTTAGACAAATTCGTGTTTATTACCCGAAATAAGAAATTGTAATTGTTAACCCAAATTCTTATTTAAAATACTTTCAAATACGTTTGAAGAAACAGACAGAATAGCAATCTGTCAATAATTTTAAACATGTGATTTATTATTGTCTTTATAAATGAGAACGACCTTAGACCTTCTCCAACGCGTAAAGAAAAACAGAATTTTGTAGACAGAAGCTAATGAATATCACAAAAACATCAGCACACTCTTTTGCTATATACATAGAAATGTTGCCTGAACCCACCGAACGAGAATTCTTTAATTCTTTATTCGAAGATATTATTTCGTCCTTGTTAACATGCTTGATGTTTATACAATTTAAATAATATTAGTGAAAGCTTCTATTATCTACATATCTCTGTATATCAAAGAAATAGCTTCTAGGCCATCGCGAAAGTCTATCAATGAAAGATAGAATATATTTACATTCTTGATCTGGTAGAATACGTAACAAATCAATGTGGATTTTTTTCGAAGCGATGATCTGGTTCTTGTATCGATTGGGCTATAGATTTGACATGTTTTAAAACTTTGTCTGCTTGACAGAGCATGCACGTTGGAACCCAATTCTTAATTCCATAAATATCTTTTTGTGTTGTAGGGCCCCTTATATCAAGATGAAAAATGTTGTGCAATTCTTGGAATATTTGATATTAAAATTGTTTTGGGACGAATAATCTTGAAAGTCCATGACTATTATCAACACTTAAGGTGATATTAGCTTGAAATTTTTTACTTTGTAAATAAGGTAACTGTGGATCGTTCTCTGAGCTACTGCCATTTCTAAAAAATAAATTGCTCATGGTATTTTGAAAATTTGAGAAACACTAGTTAAGGATTGTCATTGCTATTTTTGATTGTAGTTGTGGCAGCTATATGGCCAGTGAAGACAACAAAGTCTTAACCAATCAGGAAATGCCGGAACTTTTTGATGGTGAATTTGAATTTGATAGCAAATAATTCTTTTAAAAAAAACACTGCATTTCTGCTACAGAAAGCTAAAGGTTCTTGTGACCAATTGATATTTTAATGAAGAGCTCCAGCAGCTATTCTTTGACTAGCGTCAGTAGATATGGTACGTTTGTGATTGGATGTTCCAAAATTAGTTTATTTGGAAAAACATCTTTAATGTAATTTAAACATTTTGTAAGTTCATACAAGGCTACCTAGAATTTCAGGGCAACGCATCACATGACAACGGCGAAAATAGTGGTTGAGAAATTCTAAATAGTGGTTAGAGAGCAGTGTGCATTTGACCACGGAGCGGTGAGGTCGTATGTGCGGTCGTGCTCCTGATAATGGAAATACATACATACAAACATTTTTAGGAGGATTTAAGTTTTGTAAATTTTTTATGAGCCTCGGGCTCGAATGACAACAGTGGCGGTGGATATGGTGGGCCTGCTCCCCCCAGAGCAGGCTTGGCGGACGAGGCTGAGAAAATTGGAGCTCTACCGGGCCTATCACCCCGGACCAAAGGTGCAGGACACCGGTAGATGGAGTTGGCTACTCTACCCGCCCTCCCGTTCGGGTGTCGAGTAGCCGTTGGAGTTAGCTGCCTACTTTTCAACTTCGGTGCATCACCCGCAGACGGAGACCGGATCGACTGCCTCGCTACGCACTCGAGGCCGGACTGCGAACGCGAGCTGCGAGGTGCGAATCGTATTTATGCTGTTGCATTCACGATGGGGCCCGAATATTAGTAGTTCGAGTATTTCCGTTTGAGTTGGCCTGAACTTTAGGTAGCCTTAGTTCATAGTTAAAATGAACGGTTTGATTTGTGGCCTTTTCAAGTATAACTAAGTTATGAAAAGGTACAAGCATTTTAGCATATTTTGGAATGAGCATGTAGGATGAGACGCAACCAATGGAATTTTTTAACTGCTTTAGCATTGTAGGAACTGGGTAATCTAAAATTGTTTAAATTTTAGAGTTTGTTAAAAAAATACCGTGTTCATTCAAACTAGATCCTAAAACATCTAATTCCTTAATATTTTTGCTAAAAATTAACAGGTTATCCAAATACAAAGACACAAAATTTAAAGCAAAAGACATTCCACTGATAAACCTGGACCATGATGAAAGTGCATCTTTAAATCTAAAACTGAGACGTTTATATATACGCTCAATGGAGTAACTATAGTTGTTTTTTGTATATATTTCTCATGGATTGGAATGTAGTAATACACTTTTTGTAGATCCAGTTTTGAATCTATTTTACTATCAGCCACTTTGTAATTAAACGAATGTAATGCTGCAACTGGATAACTACCTGGAACTGTCACTTTGTTCAAAGATTGATAACCCCCAACAATCTTCTAACTTCCGTTAGTTTTTAGAACCTACCAAGTTATTACTGAATCTAGACAAACTCATTTTGCTGTCTTAACTTAAGTGTTTGCTGATGCATGCTTTATTTAAAGAAAAACTTTAGTCTTCTTCACTGATTTTTAAAATACTTTTATCGGCAAAACCTTCAATATCTCCACAAGTAAAAACAGTAGAACAAGAAACAACAATCTATAAAGAAAATATGTTGCTATTCTTTGGTAGTATTTAAATGATCGAAAAGGGCAAATTGTAGTTATCGCCCTGTACAAACTACGTGAATATAAATTGAAAATCTGTCGTAGTATGTATGTAGTACTACTGCTAAAGCAATCAGTATTTTCAAATTATCCTAAAGTTTATAGAATAATCAATAATATATAAAAATAACATTTTTGTTTACAGAAAATTTGATAATGGAGAAATGTAAATATGTTTCCCAATAGTTTTATAATAAATAAACAGAAAACTTAACCACATCAAAACTTAACCACATCAAAACTAAACCATAACAATATATTCAAACAATAATTTAGCTTTTGAGATAAGCTTGATAAATTTGGACGCAACCAATTACTTCAAAAGATTAGGGAGGCACAAAACTGCATTAAGAATGTTGGATCGATAGGCGAAGAAGGGAAAACGGCGATTAATATTGTAATTGTAACGTCTGACTTTTATCGTAAATAACCCTGTATACTAAAACAAACATTCTACTAACGCGCACTTTAAATGCCAAGAAGCATAAAGGAAAGTTTGAAAGCCACTGGCTTTAATGCTTGCGTGAAAAGAAGTTAAATGTGAATTTATTAATCTGTCTCTAAAGAGAAATTTGAAGAATTTTAAAAAGTTTATATTCTGATATCAATAAATTTTTAAATTTAATCCCTTGACTTAGGAGATACTTAAAGTGATATAATAAATAGAATTAGCGAGATATCTTACATCAAAGGCAAAAAAAAGATAAATCATTTAAACATTCTTCATTTTCTGTTACTTCAAGCTCTCTAATCTTTCGTCAGGATTAAAATTTATGTGAATTTAGATAAGAATTGTAAATGTAAAACAGAATTGTAGAAAAGTATTTTAATTTGGGGGTTACATTTGAATTGCATTACCAAAGACGTTTAAGAGGGAGAAAGGAAATTTGTTACAACTCTCAACTTCAAATGGACTTGTAATGTTTTTAAATTCAAAATAATTCTTTTTTTTTTCTATTTCAAGTTAAACAAATTTGTTTTCTTGTGATAAAAAATAGGAGGAATTTCTAGTTTAACCCCTTTGTAACAAGATATATATTCTCGAGGTCATTTTATTTTGGGGGTAAAAAGCATTTGTTTACGCCAAACAGATATTTGACCTCAAAAAAGGGTGGTTTTACAAACGTATAGTTGTTCGAGGGGGGTCATTGCGATTGATGTTGGGCATGTTGGAGATATCAAACCCTTCGAATAAAATATCTTTTCTGTTCGTCCCTTGTTACATTTAAAGCGAACAAACAGTGAAATCTATTTTATTACGTTCACAATAATTTGAAATAAGAAACTGTCAATTTTTTGAAGTAAACAAAAGCAAACAAATACTATTCTTTGTAAAGATGCCTAAGTGAGCATGAAGAGATTAATTATGGATATGATATCTTTGATAATATAATACTGATATATTCAGTAATCAACAATTCAACACGCGTTATGAGATGGTATGAGCATTTGTGCGGTTTAATATCATTTAAAATTTGCTCCCGTTAGCTAAGTGGAGGGTTTGAGAGATTCTAACAGGGTGGGGTCCCGGCTGCGGTTGGTTGTAACATTGATCCGGAACGAATGACGGTAACCAAGCAATTAGTGGAATGGTAATTACAAGGGCTGTGTGTTTCTGCCGAGTATGAATTTTCAATAGCGAGGTTTTATGACACCGCATTCAACATTATATCAAATAACATAGGTAGAAATTGTCTTTATGCAAAACATGTAACTGGAAAACCACGCTTGAGAAGAATGTGCTTTTTTAGTGCAAATTGTAAGTAGACTGAAAAACAACAAAAACTAAACCCCACTAACTTTTGTTTTATATTATGGAAAATGTCAAGTAAAATTTTATAAAAAAGTTTTCCTTTTTCCACTCAATTAGTTCATATAAAAGATACAAAATATGAAACTACCCTTTTTAAAGTTTACAGAGATTTTAAATGGAAAAACTTTTATTTTCAGTTTCTATAATAACAAAGTTACAAGCATCTTGTGGTTCTCTTGGGACACCCGTTATGTGGAAGTGAATTTCTAATCACGTCCTGTTTTCCGTTTTAACAAATTAAATTATTTTGTCCTTTATTTAGCGAATATTTACTTTGTCCGTCAAATATTGAAAATGGTTAAAACGATCTTGTTACAGCTTACGGGTATAATTAATTATTCGTTGATAATTATAACGGTCAATAATATCCTTTACAACAAGGATCACACCAGGCTGTCTCTAAACCCCTATCTATATTCAGATCTTTGATATTCAACCATTTCGAGATAACTCTAAAAAGTTTCATTTCTGAAAAACTCTTTCAACTTTAATTAAATTAGTATCTAGAATGTTTTAATTTTTAGGTTATGATAATACTTATGTAAAACCACATGAAACGTTGCGTGTTACTGTTAATTTCTCCTCTGGGTTCTCCCGGAAATGACCTCAATTTCCTTATTCTAAACAGAATGCTCTTTATGTATATAATACAAGATAATATTAAAGTTCTATTTGTTTTCTAACCTCAAATTTGTTTTTCTTTTCATTATAATCTCGTTTTTTATAGAGGAATTTAACCGCGGTTTTTAAAACGAGTTAATAAAGATATTTTTAACCACGTATGTACATGTAGTTATGAGGCACAAGTACGAAAATGGAGATAAAGGGAGACAAGCAGCATGTAAGTGACACTACTTTTCATGCTGCTTTGTAAAGCAAATGCTTGATGAAAATATGTATTAAAATATGCTCCTTGCCTTGTACATTTCATACAGTTAAATTACTTTATGTTCTGGTAAAATTCCAACTTTTGTTCTGAAAATATAATAAATTGGGAATTTTAAAACTTATTTTCATCTTTTTTAGTTTCTCAGTGAAATGCAAAAGTTCTAGTTACTCACACACAATAGCAATGTTTATTGAACTACAGTAAAATAACAATATACTATGTATATAATATGCTTTTATTTATACTGGATAAAATGTATACTGGTTGCTATTTCAGGTTATAATATAAACATAACACAACCTCAACCTTTTCAATTATCAACTCCACCTATTATGCCAGCTTTGATAATCCATTACTGGGAATCGACCTAGTTTTAGTTATTCCAAGGTAATCATTTATATGGAAGATTAATTTTGCTGAAAGAGATGTTAACAGTTTAAAGGATGAATAATAATTTTAGGAAACGAAGGGTTAAGGGATGATTAGTAAAATATGAAGGACAATAAATAGTGTATGGGGAGTAATAAAAGAGCCAAAAAGCAATTGTCAAGCATTTGTATTTCAGCCTGTATAAAATAACGTCTTATTAGAAAAGAATATATCGAGAGAACTTCTAACAACCAATGTATTTTGCTCCATTGAAAATTGAAAGCAAATAATTCTTAGATGTCTTGTCGTCGTTTATAATACCAAACATATTTTTCTTTGTTAACATAAGCTCTTTTTCACATAAGGATTGTTATTTATTAAGCTTTGAGTAACGACGATTCAATACCGAAATCGTCTGTTTCTTCATTTCTGGCATTGATAAATTTTTCCTGATTTTCGCAGCTACAGTGTTTCTTGCAATTAGTACGTATAAAGTATGAAATTCAGTTTATAACATCTATCGTTCTCGTTTCAAGTGGCTTTCGATAAATCACCATTTCATCAGTTTTTATATCGTTTGTTGATGTTCGTTTATTTCTTTTATGTCAAAAACAAAAGGAGCTATACCGAGTGGAAAAGAGTGAAGAAATAATATAAGAATCCATAAGAGCAAATAAAAGGGAATGATATTAAACGAGATGCGGATTGCTAAAATATTGTAGTAGTAGTACCAACTAAGATACTATAATCTCCCAGTTACTTTATTGAATGTTGACTGATTTGTTTTCCTTAGCGATGAAGCTTGCTCACGCCTCTTCGACAGCAAATGTGAAATCCAATCGCTATACCCTGTAGCTAAAAGTAACATTTTTTCTTAAAAACATTAAATTTCTTTTTGGAAGAATGTTTTTGCTAATAAAACTATAATATCGACACTGGTGAATATGTTTTTGTATTTTCCCAGCATTAGGAACCAACAAAAATTAGTAAAAGGCAGATCAGAGCAGTAGGTGATTTCTCCAAGAGCTTATTCCCAATGCATTAATAACGCGTACAAAAACAAAAGTTGTTTTGAACTGAAGACAAGATTCAAGCCCAAGTTCATGGCCGTCAGTGTAAGGTTTTACAAAAAAACTTACTTTTTAATTTTAATAAATTATTTAGCGTAGAGACTCTTAGATTTTAGAAACTTTGTCGCTGGCAAAATCAGAAAAAAGTGGCCTTATGCCCATGCAGACTAAAAGTGTTGTGCTCGCAACAGCTCGAACGTCGAAGATGGAAAGGGTTCACACCTAATCTAACATGAATTAAGATAGAAACTCAATAAAGGACCTCACTTATTACTTAAGAATATCACAATCGATATGGGCGTCAAGTCAAGGTCATCACATTCGCTAGTGTGGCTCCGCACCAGAAAACACTCTGTATATATGTATTAGTAAAACGTCCTAGTAGCAGTGAATACTCTCTGACTTACCAATAAAATTTGCAATATCTTAAGATCTTACTATACTTGCACTTTGTACAAAATATTCCAATGATCACTGGACATTCCAAACCACAGTGTTGAATCTAGAGTTCTACTAATGAAACTAAAGAGAAAACTGCTTGTTCAGCACATCAACCCTAGTCCAAAGGTCTGGTTCACAATAACTGTACATCCACAAACGATATGAATTTGTGGTAAAGTATTTTAACAATGACCCCAAAAGAAATGCTCCAGGGCTAGACTTAGTTTTGTCTCGCACTAACGGTGTCTGTTAATTTACTCGTGCGCCCCTTTTTTGCGCTAAGCCAGCTAAGCTTGCAGCCACGTCTTGACTAGACACAACTGTCTTAACATTGAGTAACACAAAGACAACGAAGCAAATACCCCTGCTAATTACAATGGAATATTCTTGCTTCTTACGACCTGTAACGCCGAGGCAATAAAATAAAAGCCAAAGCCACACAGGAATCGTCTATAAACATAACACACTCCCACGTACGGCAAAAATTAAGTGTGAATTGATACACATTAAAACAAACTCAACCAGACAGCGTTTTTAGCTAACATAATTCCGAAAAATTATGGCTAAAATGCGATAAACAACTTTCGCAAAAAACCACATGTGTATTGTACAAAACAAATTGAAAAATACTTCCAACAAAAGACCTAACAACCAAAAATAATTGAATATATTCACAGAATTATTAAGACGACATAAAATTTTAAAATAACATTACAACTTCCTGATCGAGATTTAATTCTAACAATACAAAAACTAAATTTGATTATAAAGGTCTTATAAAATTGATCAGATTCCAAATGGTTTATCAAATTCCTTGGTACTTCTTATATTAATAAAATTTATTTGGTTTATGTATTATAAACCAATAATTTTAAAATATATGCTAATTGACATTACAATGTCTTAAAATAGTCACATAAAGAAAAATCTCACCTACTATTTCATTCAAAACCAATAAGCCCCTTTGGAAACCTCAATTCATGATTATTCCAATTTGTTAACTTAATAAAGGGATTCCATTTCTCTTGTAGATTTTTAGGTAAAGAGTAGTTAATCAACCAAATTGAAAACTTATTTTCACAACCACCAACAACGTGATACTTCAACCACTAATTTAATCTAGAATAATGCTAGCAAGCAATTACAGCCAACACCGCAAGATTCAACGGGAAAATTCAAACAATGCATTCATGATATCAGTTAACATAGAATACTTAAGAAAGGATTATCTAACGATCTGAAGACTTTTTTACACAGTTTAAATTAAAATTACAGTTTATAGAATTATGTAAATAAATTTATAAAAGAAAGAATAATTTTTACTTCCATCTTTCGACATTAAATACCACTATCTGTCGGACTTCAGCATAGCCTGCTACATCAAACTTCGCTGATGTTTAGTACAAGCGGACGATCCCATTTGGCCTTTTTGTTTGAATTTACCGAAAATGGATCGTTAATTGAATTTAATTGAACCTAATGTAAAGCAGTTTAGTTATTATTTTACAACAATTGATTTGAATTTAAATTGTTTTTCTCCAGAAACAGTAATCACGATTACGTGATGTCTAATAAATGTCTGAGAGAGAGAATAAGATACTATTTCCAATTATTTACATATTCCAGTTTCTAAAATAGCAAGGAAGCGTTTATCAGATTATGATATAGAAACAGAGAAATCAGTTTGTTGAAAAATATGTTACAGTTTGATTAAATGTAGGCAGGTATAAAAAATTAGAACAAATTTTATTGAAGTTTACATGGAAACTATGTTTGTTTTTTTCTATAAAATCTAATTCTTACCTTAATTTGTTCACTTATTGCATGTCCTACAAAACACAAAGTAAATATGTGATGATACTATATCACTGAAAATTCAATCCAACACCTCTTTTTCAAGTATGCATATTGCACTTTGAGTTTTAGAATATTGCGACTGCAAAACTGGTTTTATTATAAATTCACCATAGTACTGTAACGCGCCACCACTAGAATATTCTAGAAAAAGTCCCGAACAGTCGCGAACAAGCTGGCCGAATGTGCCGGAGAAATCTCGAACTATCGAGAATCTTCCACCGTCGAATGTTCCAGAAGGAACACGAACTTTCTGAGCTCATCAAGAACCACGCGGAAACGAATATAAGGCGGCGTTGACCGAGTAGAAGGCAGTTCTACAGTCAATCAGCTAGTAGTTACGAACGAATAAATGTTAATTAGTGATAAATAAATTCTTCTGTACATAGTTAAATAAATAATTTAGTGTAAATAAATTCTGGAAATAAATTGTAATAAACTAAGTAAAAATAAATATTAAAAATAAATACACGTTTTTGTCAAAACGTAACAGTACAATAAATTTCAGTACCGTTTATGTCAACATAACATTACAGCAGTAACTTTTTTTCTGTGCTGCCAATTATTGAGAACCAACCGTTATCACCAGAGACTACTTAGAGGACCAAAAGTAGGCCGAAACGCGAGTACAGGTTTTGGAATGAAACTTCAGAGCATTTAAAACTTTTTGCAATTTTGAATGTAAAAAAATGCATTGTTTTAACAGTATGCCTAACAAATACAAGGGTAATCCTAACAATAAGGTCTCGAAAGCGTTGGGGGTGCAGGAAAACTCTACGTGGCTGTTGGATACACTGCTGTGTTTACTGCTTCCCCCACTCTCAAACAGTTCTGGCTCGACAGCCGTTTGTAATGGAGCTCCCGCTTACCGCTACAGCCAGGTGCAAAGTTATTGTGAAACACTCAAAAAACTCAGACGGGAGATTCAGAACTGTGGAAGAGGAATGTTGTGCAAGGGCGTATGCCTTCTCTACGACAAAGCTCGCGCCCACGTCGCCCGCAGGACTATCGCTCTCCTGAAACAGTTTGGATGGGACATCATTACCCACACATCCTACAGTCTGGACTTGTCACTCAGTGACTACCACTTGTTCCCTAAGTAGAAAGAACATTTGCCCGGAACGCGCTTCAGCGCCGATGACGAGGTGAAAGAAGCGGTTCAACGCTTTTTCAACGACATGGCGGCGAGTTGGTATGATATGGGCATACAAAAACTGCCACGGCGCCTACAAAAATGCTTCAACCAAAATGGCGATTATATAGAAAAATAGAAAAATGTTCAAGCTTTAAAATGATGTATCAATTATTGTAAATAATAAATGTTTCTTCCTACTTTTAAAAAACTAGCAAACCCTATTTTTGGGATTACTCTCGTATGTGTGTCTGTACGTAGACGTTTCTTTGCATTCGTTCAGTTTAGTTTAGTTTATTTTTATTCAAGGCGCTCGATTCCAAGAAATTACCAAACACAAAACACGTGGTCAGGATGGTTTACACTACATACTCAAATACATGTTACTGACATGAAATTCAAACTTTGGAATCCACGCTCAGTAAAAATGTGCAATGCAAAAGAAAATCGTCAAAGTTTTGCAGTTTACATGTCCAGTTTTTGGATGAGTTGATAATAGAACTTGAATTAGATTCTTTTCAATGAATAATCGAGAAATTCGTAAAGGTTGCTCTGGAACCACCCTATCACTTCTATGTGGATATATAAGAACCTTTTCCCACTATGAGGCAAGTTTGGTATATTTAAAAACTAAGTTCGAGGAGTCAGAAGTCTTTTATTATCAAAGCTGGCGAACAGAATTTAAAGTGTTTTTCTTCCAAATTGTAAAATCAGTGAAAAACCCAGAAATTTATAATATCAGATAAATATAATCAAAAGTTTCTTTGATTCGATTAAAGTGCTTCGTCAAAAATGAACCAAAACAAAAAGTCCCTTGAACTACGGTATTGCTAAGCTATATATTTTCTAAATAGTATTTTACGATTTTTAGCCTTGTCTGTGACGAGTTGAAACACGCTTTAGTGTCGTTAGCTTTACCGGATGAACTTTCAGAAACGTCTTAATGAATAAAATGGCAGGCGAAATTTTAAATGTGTTAATTGAAAAATTTTAAATAGGATTAAGCGTTTAGGAAACAAGTTCTTAAGGTCAGGCTGTGGGGCAATTTATGCAGAGGTGGTCTCCAGTTGTTTGCAGTTTATAATTATAAATTAAAAAGATCTACCCGTGGCAAAAATGCATATGGAATAACTAAAATTATTTAAAGCTAGTTATTTGTATTCTTCAAGAAACCAAATGTATTTCAAGCAGGGGCAATTTATGCAGAGGTGGTCTCCAGTTGTTTGCAGTTTATAATTATAAATTAAAAAGATCTACCCGTGGCAAAAATGCATATGGAATAACTAAAATTATTTAAAGCTAGTTATTTGTATTCTTCAAGAAACCAAATGTATTTCAAGCAGGGGCAATTTATGCAGAGGTGGTCTCCAG
>VTPC01089973.1:583791-606992 GCA_011009095.1 Ignelater luminosus
AGCTAGTTATTTGTATTCTTCAAGAAACCAAATGTATTTCAAGCAGGGGCAATTTATGCAGAGGTGGTCTCCAGTTGTTTGCAGTTTATAATTATAAATTAAAAAGATCTACCCGTGGCAAAAATGCATATGGAATAACTAAAATTATTTAAAGCTAGTTATTTGTATTCTTCAAGAAACCAAATGTATTTCAAGCAGAAATTTGACCGCATAATCCTCGAATACAAACAAAAATTTGATTATTTGTTTTGTGCAATTCCCAAGGGCTTACTGCTGTATAACCCTAATAACTAAACTCACAATGATGCTGTGACATTTTAATAAATTTCAGACTACAGATACAAACGTATCGATCACTTGTTTAAAATAGGTTTCCAAACTTGGTTTCTGACATCAGAAGCTGTCTACCCTTCATTAAGCTATGATTTTCCAACTTCTCTTCATATCTTCTACAGCGACTTTGTGTATTTTAACAAACTTTGGTTGTGGAACATTCAAGAACTAAATTGACGAGAGTCATGTTTGTAACTGTTGCTGGGTGCACGGTGAACTAGATAACCTAAGTGTCGCTATTTTATTGATAGGAGGACAACAAAAGAAAGAGAGCTAAAAAAATTAAATTAAAATCGATAGACTGTTTTTAGCAACTTTGATTTAGGCCTGTCAATTACGGTCATTGTATCTTTGTAGCTTAACGTTTGATTTCGTTAAAGTTTACTGCAGCTGACAAGGTAGTATCTACTGGTCTAGAAATTCTATTACTGGTTGTAGCAGTATATCCAACAAGTGTGGATGCTCCATCAAAGCAATTTATTGTATTTGTACAAGGTATTGTTCAACCGATGAATAATGTACGAAACAAGCGCGCATACACAAATAAAACCAGAATGTTGTCAGTAAATGTGGTTGTTCGATGGAATTTGCCATAAAGTAGTGATCTTACATTAAGTTATTATTAAATCAAAACACGATTCTTACATCCAGCAAAGATTAATCTTAATATTGAAATAAAAGTTTGCCTACTGGTGTTGCGTGTAGTTTAAGATCAAATAAAAATTTTTCCCGTGTTAAAATAGATTTAATGAAATCCAAGAAGAGTCAGTTATTGTCGTTACATAAATACATCACCTACATAGAGATAATATAAATTTATTTCTACAAAACAAGAGTAGTTTAGATTAGGCCAGGAAAATTAGGAAAATTGCTACAGGAAGCAAGAGAATATTTATATAAAGCTGACTTTCTTCAAGCCGATAGTATTAGACGAAGGCAACAACATACTAAAATACTTGGGTTACAACCGTAAGCGTCCTGGAGCCTATTGCATCAAGATACTTTGCAACTTTTTTACTTTTCATTCTGTAATTTTTTTTTGAAAAAAATATATTTAATCTATTTCACTGTATTGCACCATAGAGTAGTATTTATCAGTTAAATAACCGACAATTAAAAATTTTGCCAAGTGCTTAGTGAAAATGAAAAGTGTTGGTGCAATAGGCCTCTGGATTCTCAAGACGACGATGGTATACCGTTTTTGAAAATGCATCTCTTCTTTCTAAAACTGCTGTGGTAAGCGATTTGGAAGAAAAGGTTTCAAAAGATGACCAAAGACACAACACATATTTAGGATCTTTCCTGATTGTCTAACAAGTACAAAGCTGAATAAGCACAATGTAACATGCAACTAGACAAGGTACCTAGCGCACTTTCATTTCCTAACCAACGGTGTTTCTTACTGAGTTACGCTAGCCTTGTAAAATTCTGACTTATAGATCAGCGTTTCTGATGCACAGCAAAGATGCCTAAGTGCAGTCAATTAGTTAAATAGTAGCTATTAAGGAATCTTGTACTGAGAGACGCAAAAAGTATTAAAAAAAGGTGACATACTAAATACATTTGCAATTTTGATCAAAATGACTAAAGCTAATTAAAGCAAATCTAAGTTTGTTTAAGCTTTTGATAAAAATATCAAACCAAAAGTGGCGAAAATCTTAGCAAGGGCCGAGAAAGTTATAATTACATTTGAATTGATACTAATTATTAAAAATTTCGTTTTAAGAGTTCATATTTGTCAAACTCTTCTTATAGACTACTTTTAAATAGATCTTGGTGGGTTGTTTATTGCAATACTTGAAGCAGGTGAGAGTTCTATGTTCTTTGAGCCAGTATTTCAATGCTAAACGGCACAAAGACTTGAAACACGTTTTTACAATTGGACCTGTAGGTGTAGGTATCTCAAAAAGGAAAGAAAGGTTAGAGTGAATGCGCAGATGAATCTGATGGTAACCAACATTATTTGGTATTGTTGTAGCAACTTAAGCAGATTTTGGTTTAAGCATTTACACATAAACAAAAGAATAAAAAAGATCCTTAGTAGATGTAAAGCCAATTACTAGAAGTGTATTTGCAAACAATATTTTGGCGAGGAACACTTTATCTATCTTGTTTGGTTGCTCTATCAATAATTAACGATGTCATTCCAAACAATAAAGAAAAGACATATAGGCTATGGATGTACATAAGTTGTTAGAAATGGTTATCCAAGAAAGATAATTCACACCATCTGGAGTTTTTGAAAGTCGACAACTACGCTAACAAATATCTTTACCAAAATTTCTACTAAATCGTTTCTGCAATTCTACTTTTCTTGATTTATTCTTAACATATGCTTTATCCAGAAGTAATTTGCCCTGCACGTAGCATTAACCACTTTGCAACTTTTTAAGATTATGGGAGCAAATTGCGCACATTCTATACAGGATTTTTCCAAGTTAAACATTGTACGTTTTCGAACATTTTGAATCATTCCACATCGCTTTCTATACTATATCAAAGTTGACTAATAAAAGTCTTAACTTTATATTTGAGGCATTTCTCGTCTAAATCAAACTACAGCTGTTTCAGAAGGGAGGAATGCTTTAGCCCTTTATTGACGGACGGTACTTTTCAGAACCAGCTCTTTTAACTATCCATGAAAATTCAATGTTTAAGGTCTCAGTATTTGTCGCCTATTGGTACTTTAAAGTACATAATTGTATTGTACATGACTGCATCTCTTTGCAGTTGGTAACACAATTTATTTGACAAAAGTCAGGGTAATTGTTCGATCTACCTACCCCTAGGAAAACGTCGTTTTGAGAGCAAGTTTTTGGTATCAGCAGGTAGATAATTACTCACAGAACACAATTAGGTGGCCGGAGGTAAAACAAAGTAATGCAATCTTGGTGAAACCGACGAAAAACAAACACGATTTTTAAGCACATCTGAAGTTATGAGGCACGATTGAAACAATTAAGCTGGCAACTAAATCAGCTGCTGCACACACTAGCAACCCCCTACTAGAACATGACCCGCGTATAAGAATTCCACTTCAAAGTTGCGAAGGGGGGGCCGAAGCGCGAGGGTGGTTAGGTTAGAAGCAGTTAAACGTTCATTTTTTAAGAATTCTACCCAAATATTGTGGGGGGCCGAATTGAATGAATGCATTCATGCTTGTGCCGGGTCAATGTCATCCAGGTGATTTAGGGAAATTGGGTTGTGGTACTGTCGGTTGGTTCACTGTCGGAGAGTAGTAAGAACGTAGCCGCGATATTATGGCGTCGTGGCAATCAGTGTGTTTGTGAAGTGTAGAATTCGTCGATTTTTGAAGTTTTTTTTAAAAAAATTATTAAGTGTTTGGCGTCGGAAAGGCCTTCCGCAGGTGCCTATTGATTCTCTGAATGGATATACATGCATTGGTAAGGTTGAAGTTTTACTGTAGTAGTTAAATCCTAAGGGTAGCTATATTGAACTGTTACCAATGTCAGTTTTATGTGATGCATACTAGTTGATTATTCGTGTATTGCAAGATAGGGCCATAGAAGATGGAGCTGATGTGCCTTTACAAGAGATTTAAAACATTGAGATAGTTACAAAAAAGGTTAATGCTAAGGATAAAAAAGGAAGAAGATTGCAGAGCAAGATCAGGTTGAAGATGTAGAGCAAGAAAATATTGGAGAAGGAGAAGTGGAAAAAGAAAAAACTGTATTTGAGGTACATTCTGGTAGAAAATGGCGAAAAAGAATTTCCACTAATATTTCTGAATACAATGCAAGAGAACGCACGGTAAAGGATGAGTTTGCTGCTGCTGAACCAGGTGTCGATATCTTTTTGCTAATCATTAATTTAGCAATTGATGATATAATATACCAGAGTAATTTATACGCCACTCAAAGACGCAAGAACCTCAATCTGAAGAGGGAAGATTTGCTTATATTTATTTATTCATATAAATATGTTTATGGATTACCATAAGTTCCCAAATTGAAGACACTACTGGTCTATAAATGATGACTTAGAAGTTCCAATCGTATCATATACAATGAGCAGAGATCGATTGATGCTATACTAAGCAATTTACATGTGAATGATGACAGTCAAACACTCAAAAAAATAAGGATAAGTTATATAAAATCAAATCAATGATCATTAAACTAAATGAATTAAATGAAGCATTCTCTCGTTTTTATAAAGGAACTCGTCAACTTTCAGTCGGCAAGTCAATGATTCTTTTCAAAGGGCGCAGCTCCCTAAAGCAATACAACCTTCTAAAACTCATAAAAAGGAGATATAAAGTATGGCGTCTTTCTGATCAGTATATAATGAAATTTGAAATATATTAAAGCAAAGATGTGGAAGTAAGTAAAAAATATAAGAATCTTGGACTTGGTGCTAGAGTTGTGCTACAACTTACTGAACAAGAGTGGGAAAAGTACGGAATAGTATTTTTTGATAACTATTTCACATTATTGCTTCTGCTGGAAAAATTAAAAGTAGAAAAAACCTTAGCCTGTGGAACCATAAGACAAGACATGAAGAGTTGTCCAAAACATATGGCTCCTGATATAATGTATCTCTGAAACGTGGAAATCTTGACCGTTGACATTTTACAATGGATATTGGAGTTTGGAAATCAAAGATAACAGAGTGGTACGCTTTGCTAGTAATTATCATGGAAGGATGGATTTAAAAATGAAATTCCAGCTCCACTTGTTGTCAAAGATTATAATAATCTTATGAGAGGTGTGGACCATGCTGATCGATTACGTGCTTTATATGGTTTAGACAAAAGATCAAAAAAAATGATGGCACAGATTGTTTTGGGGTCTAGTTGATATATTTAGCATTTGTAAATGCATATGTGACATGTTGTGACATAAGAGAAAAAGAATCTCTTCTAGATTTCAGAAGTGGAATTGCTATAGATTTGATGGCGTATAATAAGTCATTAACGTCGAAAAGACCTACAGAAGAAGCTGTTTCCAATCTTTCATAGAAAAGAAAGGGAATATCTTTTTCAATACCGTCTATCAAATAGAGGCGTCCATTGGGTTAAATATATGAAGAAAAGAGGAAGGTGCGAGGTTTGTATACAAAATAAAATACAATCTAGACCTCATTATATATGTACAACTTGTAACATCTTTTTATGTCGTAACGAAAAAAAATTGTTTTGCTAATTTTCGTCAGGTTGGTGTAATCTGAAAACCCATATTTGTAAATATTCTTGTAGGTAACATACGCAAATAACAAAAATTACTTTCCTTACAATATATCGCCTTCTTTACTTCTTCTGTCATTTCTGATGTTTAGTTGCCTGACGGTCCTCTTTAGTACCAGCTATCGTTTTTTCTGTACATAGACACAGTCCAAAAATTAAAAAAAAAATTATTATGTATTTTAACATCTCGTTAATCAAATTTTAAGATATAAATGTTTTCCAACATAATTTTCAACAGTTAGGCAACAGAGGGTTAAGGCGATACACCGTTGACACCTTGAAGCAAGAGGACGTCCACGGTTGTAAACCTGAGTATTTTAGTATGTTGTTGGCCAGATCAAATCAAGATGCAAAAATCTAGCTTTATATAAATTATTTTCTGGTAGAAACTTAACATTCTTGGCTTAAATGAGATATTTAAAACTTCTAAATAATCTATCTTGCATCGGACTGGCTTTGGGTAATCCTTTACACCAATAAAAATAAAAGTTAACGCATTCAGACGTATTGAGGTTCCTTCCGTAATTTACAAGTTTCAGATAACAGTACTAGGTGCAACCTTTTCAGTTAATTATCACTCGTAGAGGTATAATGTAAGTACAAGCTAACAATAACAATTCCAGATTAAATTCAATTCTAGTTTATATCTAGCAACACAGGTACAACAAGAACACATAAATCAACTTGGCTTTTATGCTATCTTATAAATAATACTCCAATTATAAATTGTTACAAAAGATTGTATATTGTTTATTCTTATTATAAAATACTGAATTTCAAAACAAATTTATAGAAAGAACCGTCAACTAAAAAAGCTAATTTGTTTAAAATTATTTTAAAACTTTAAAAATGATAAAAAAAATTAAAGATTGTTTTAACCTAGCCTTCAGCAAATTCATGAGTTTATTGTCAACTGATTTTATAAACGAATCAGAACAAGAATTTTAATGAAAACTTGCTAGAAAAAACAAGAATTGCATATTTACATTAAAATAGAATAAAACCATAATAATAATTGTACGAAACAAAATGCGGAGCTAAGAAGAAAGAAAGGTCTTGACGACACTAGCAATCACATGTAATATAAGAAAAGGAGAAAAAGGTTCCACTAATGAATTTCAAACAAAAATGTAAATGGAGTCGTTAGAATAAACAGGACGAAGATAGACAATTGGCAAAAATACAAAAACTATAGTTCATTTTCAATTGTGTCAAGTTTTTATTTACATCTTAAATAAAATTGGATAACATTGGTGAAATTTTGTTGAGTTTATTAATATAAAAATTTCCCTAAAAGACCATACAATTTTCTCTTTATTTTTGTGATGTAATAAGCCAACGATTTAATTAGCAACAGATATTAAGAAATGAAATGTAAGATAGTAAAAATCTACATATTTTAAAATGCAGAGTAAACATTTACTCACAAATATTTGAAACAGTCATCGTGGTTTATACTCTAGCAAGTGCAGTACTTGAAAGAGAAGCATTTTAAGAATAAAGATTCATAAGATAAAAATTCACATTTTACGTATTCATGAACCTTCTGAATACCAGAAATTCAAAATTTTACTATTTATGCCTACGCTTAAAAACAACACATAGAACGCTTACTCCGGTAGCGTTATTTAAAATTATGCAAACGAAATGCTTACTACAAGAAAACTCAGAATTGAAATAAAATTACAATATACGACTTTTGGTTAACTTTTCTTCAAAATTTTCTTCCAACTTCTGACCTACTTGCATACGTGATTTTTCATTAAATATTTTTATGAACGAATCCATTTAAATTTGCTAACTCAAAATATTAGATGTATGTAACTTACATTTATTGACATAAAAAATAGTAACTTGGACTTTTCTAAAAAACTTCTAGAATAAAATATCATCTTTTATCATGCAATAATGAATTTAGTGTCTCTTTAGAAATGTAGGTTGTAATTGTGCAGCCCTTTTCCTCTTCTTTGAATAGATCTATCTAGCTTGTTCATTTTGGTTTTATGAACTCTTAGTAAACAGAAGGATAAGACGTAAGTCTGACCCTTAAGGGGACGAATGTTCCGCCAGCATTTGTAGATGTTAGCTATAACAACAAAGTAAAGTTAACATGCAACTTGTATAATTGTTTCAATCATGTTACAGCATAATTACACATTCCCCCGAATAAACAAATCAATATTTTCATTTTCATTTTTACATTAAATTTACTTTTCTCCCCAATAAACATTCTTATTACCATAGCTTATTATAAATATTTCATTTTTAAATTTCCCAGAAAATAGAATATAGAGATTTTTCTATATTATGATTTTCATCTCGGTAAAAAGGGTTTGTTTACCAAAACAAGCCCCTAAATTAACAACGACAAACCTAATTAAAAGAATTGAAAATGCCGACGCATAGAGAGAGAGAGAATTTCAAGCTGGAATAAGAATAAAACACTGGTGGTAGTCGGATTTTTGTTTATCAAGCAAAAGCGTACGCCCCACTTTTACAAATGATGACGTCAATAGGCTGACTTACTTGATCTCTTAATAAATTTGTACATGGCTATGCTGATTAAGTGCGTTGTCACAGGAGAGAGCGATAATTTAAAAATTTTAAATTTTCCTGAATTATCTCATTCTTCCGTGTTTTAAAATAGGACATATTTTATCTCAATTTTTTATCTTCAATTCGACAACTTTAGATGACAATATTGATTCTACTAGCTGCTGAATGGGTTTAGGATGGCTGCAATTTGTTTACGCCGAAAGAGATTAAAATTATAAATATTCAAACATAAATTCATACATATTAATATCTTGGTTTTAATTACTTTGTGGAAAGAAAAAAGAAAGCGAATATTCAAATAGAGCCGTAATCAAACAATTTTATTTATATACTAGAAACCTGACAGCGGAAAGAAAAAGAAAAAATTAGTCTTATTTCAGTAAACGGGCTAATATACAGTCAACTTCCTGATTTTTTTCTATTTATAACATATTTTAAATTTTAAATCGTTTGTTCTAAACTAAAGCGTCGAATAAAAAATATAAATTGAAACAGGCTCAAACAAAAAGTCTGATAAAATTTAGAAAAATAAATTAAGATGAACATTACAAATAAGGAAATAAAATAAACGTTACAAGTGCCCAAGATCCGTAGGTATATGGATAAGCTAGCGCATTCAAAAAACCTTTTTTTATTGATTGTACCTTTAGAATATTTAAGTAAATACAACAAGTAGTTCAGACGTCCCGAAGGTTGCTTTCAAAAGCTCAGGAAGTAGAGGAGCATCATATTTCTGACGCATACCATTATAATTGGTAATCACCCTTGTATTCAATACGTTGTCAGAAACAATCCGAAACACAATTTAACGAAACAACAGAAAACAATTTCATTTATTTTATGTAACACAGGTAAAAACATTTTATCACTTTAGAATTCGACGGCGGCACAAAGATTCTTGAACTATAAAAAAAGCAATGTGGTGCAATATAAGCCAAATAAATTCTTTAATTTTCTGTGCCATCTAGGAAATTCAACTTCAAAATATTTGCCATAGTAAGTTTAAAAAATTAAATCTTGTTGCTTAAATATCAATTTTAGTTAAGATTTTTAATCTTGTATAAAATCGACTCTGGATAAATAGGATGTAAATGGTTTTTTACGTATATTGGCTATACAACAACGCAGAACAAAGTCCTTCTTGAAGACGTCTTCCAGATGGTCAATAACTCTTAAACGAATAATAAAACTGAATTTTACAGTTTAAGTTCCTATTGTAAGCATATAAAAGCTAGAATTCCAACAAACAAAATTGTTGGTCGTGTTTTTCGGAGCATTTCATCGTACTAATAGACCGGTAGTGGTGATGACGGTGAGATATCTTGATCAGCTCGGATATGCTCAGGATGCCACAGTCTGATTATGAGATCGTCTTGGCCCTTTCTTTAATTGAATGATCCGAGGTTTCCTAATCAGCCAATTCATTCGAAACATATATACTAGTGTTCCAAAAAACTATGAACATAGAACTACCACGGATTCCTGGGATCAAGAAAAGCGATTTAACCCAACTTACCTATGTCTTAAAGTCTACCATTTAAAATTTATAGTTTTTTTCACTATATTCAATGTAAGAAGATTGTTACGCCACTGAAAAATTAGAAAATTTCTATTTTTTTTCAAATTAACAATCGATTTTGCAAAAACAGTCGCTACAGCATTTTCTCGTAGAATGCGCCATTTTCTAGTAAAATTGAATTTTTTAAAATCACTAAAATTCAACGACCTTTAAAGTCATACGTTCTCTCGAAAACAGGATGTATTTATTCACAGCCCATTCCT
Organism: Ignelater luminosus; assembly: GCA_011009095.1. NCBI lineage: Eukaryota > Metazoa > Arthropoda > Insecta > Coleoptera > Elateridae > Ignelater > Ignelater luminosus. Next base: position 593,669 of record VTPC01089973.1, read on the forward strand.
TGACAAAAACTAGCCTACTTTGCCATATAACTTTTTTCCGTAAAGTGAACCGTTGTCGAGATACAGGGGTCCAGATTTAATTGAAAATTCCTTATCTGTAATTAAACCTTCGCGCCTTGTATCTCAAAAATGATGCACTTTAGAGAAGACGTTATATGTCAAAGTAGGCCTAATTTTCTGTCAAGAAATTCTCTCTCTTTCTCTTTCTCGGTTTTCTCTCCTTAGAGGTTTGCCGTTCTTAGATTCCAGTATGTTCTATCTTCCCAGTCGCCTTCTTCTAATTCTTTCACTTCTATCGTTTTTGTAATATATGTTTTCCATTTTACGGCTGGTCTTCCTCTTCTTTTTCTTCCTCTCGGTGACCATTCTAAAATCCTTTTCGGCCACCTTTCTTCATCCGACTAACGTCTCCGTACCATTTTAGAGCTGTATCTCTAGTGTACTAGCAATGGACAGTTTTACCTTCATTTCTCTCCATATATCTTTCGTTCGAATTTTATTCCTACAGGCACCGTCTCATATAATCTAATTCGACTGGTCTTATTTTATCTCTATGTTTGTTCGTTAATGGCTACATTTCTCCTCCGTATGTTGCTATACTTTCCATCACCATCTTTGTTTTTGTTTCTTCTGTGAGGTGTCTATTCTAGATCGTTCCATGTAGGGCGTTCGTGGCTCTCCTTCTCTGTATTATTTTTTCTTTTATGCTTTTGTTTATTTTCCCTGTGGTTTATATTATTGTGCCCAAGTATTTATATTCTGTGCATGCTTTAATCGTTTCTTGATTTATGTTTAAGTTATTTCTTTGTCCTCTCACATACACATGCTATATTGTGTTCTCTCCATATTTATATTTAGTCCCCACTGTATGTATTCCTCTCCCAATTTTCTCACCATGTAGGTCATATCTTCCTCATCTTGCGCAAAAACTATTTGATCATCTGCAAACATGAGGAAACGCATTATCGTATCTCCTATCGGTATTTCCATTCTTCCGCATTTTCTGTACCATTTCGCTTTAATATATTTCCTCAAACTATGGATTACTCTCCACGCTTCCCTCGATCTATTCTAAATTATCGTACCGCTTATGTTCTTGCGCACATTATCCCAATGCTCGTTTTTTCCTGTCTGACTAGAGCTTTAACCCCTCTTTTGCAGTCTATGTATTCCCGCCGCGTTTGTGCTATTTTATCTGTCAACCATTTATTGTACATTTCTTTCTTTAGTTCTATTTTCTGTTTCAATTCTTCGTTGAATACTTCTTCTTCTCTTAGATTTTCATTTTTCTATTCCTAGTGCTTCTTGCGTTACGCTGCATATACTTGCTTTTATCTGTTCATATATTTCATTAGCCGACTTGCTTTACATATTCGTATCTAGTTTTCTCTCTAATCTATCATGCCTCTCGCTTCTAACAGAAATTAAGATTATTTTGTTGGGCGCAAACTATATTTTGATATATACCTACTCCAGACTCATGACAATAATGTAAATTAGGTTTCACGAGTTTCTTTTCGTTCCTCCATATTGTAGGCCTACATTATTTAAAAAAGTAGCGTTAAAATAGGTGTCTCAATAAAACCATTTAAAGAATTTTTGGTAAAGGTTACAAGGCAGTTAACCCCACAGCTGTGTAGCCAAAATAATGGTTCACCACACCATGTAAATTACTGTTAGTTAAAAACTTTTTATGATAGTTTAAAGACCAAGGAAAGTGTGAAGTTTATCGACGAAAAATTCATTTTAAATATTTCTTCTATTTTCTCTTACTTTAAGAGGAACCACAGCCTTCAAAAAAGGCAAGAAAAATTCATTTTTGATCTCGTTTCTTCGATCTCGGACTAGTGGCTTTTTTGAACATCAGAAACAACATACCGACTGCTATCGAGAACTCTAGTAACACGTAGGTGCCTTGAAACGTGATTGTAGTTTCTTTAAATGACCAGGTTAAAACATTGCAGTTCTGACTATGACATAATCACTTATCGCCTAGTTAGATGGCAGTTAATTTGGAAGGTCGTAACTCCGTTTATTGTCTTCTTCAACCTGAATCTGATATACGATGTATGACTATTTAATGAACAGCGTTTCGGCTGGTACGATGACCAAGCTCAGCATCCTCTTAAAGGTTATTGTAGATGATGTCGTTAACAATATGATTGCTTTGCATCATTAAACAATAAAACTCAACACTTGCTGTACTCAAACTAGTTTATCAAACCAATCCGGAACTCTATCAACGAGCAAACAATCTTACTATACCGTTCGCACTGACCATTGGCACATGAAATTGCAGTTACGTCCAACACACCAGTAACTTCGCATTATACAGTTCTAGATAGACCAAAACTTTCATACAGAGACTGCATGTGATCATTATTTCCGGTCTTTGTGATTTCAAAAATAGCAACTTACTGTAGAAATCGTTTACGACTAAGTTGTGTCGGTGCCCCTACAGTAATTTATGAAGGGAATCAATATGATCAAGGTATAAGGCTTAGAAAGGAATGCTGTCTTTACGAATATTAAAAAGTCTTGCCTGCAATCATACATTTTAAACAATTCTTGATATCTTTGGTTACAAACCGCTTAAATTCTGGAAACAGTAAGATCGGCGTATAACCTCAACTGGTTTGTCAATTATTATTATCATTATTATTATCAATGTAGAATATTTGGCTAGATGGTGTGGTGTAGCACAGAATAATAAGTAATAGTAATAATTCTGATCGGGTGAAAATGTAGTAAACTCTAGAAATTTAACAATACGTTGAATCTTAAGATATTGAGATTCGACCAGTTTTAGGCCATATGAATAATTTATATTATCAATTATGACTATACTTAGCATATGAACACAACTCAGATCATAAACGTGTTGCATGGATTCTTTTTAAGGAAGCTTTGTTAATGGGCACGCCGTAGTATGGTGGAATATGATGGTACGAATCGCTGAAAGTAAGTTGATAAGCCTAAAAAATGTTAAAGTTGCTTCTCTGTGCCTCGAGACTGCCTCGACTTTTTATTTTCAAGACCTTATTTCATTGCGAGTCTACAAGAACGATCAGTTGGCTAACCTTAGAGTCAGGCCATAATCTGAAATCAGTTTAAGTGCAAGTTCCAATCATTCAAGTTCTCGACCGTGTCGTTCATCAATACAATATCATCAAAGTAGACTTGGATGATTTTATTTGCTCAACACCAGTTCAAATATTGTAAATCGCTAGACTGTTTGTTCGACCAAATGACATGAGCTTGAATTCGTTACAAATACCTCGTCGAATCCTCAGCAATGGGCACGTGGAAAATAGCTAAAAACTGATAGAACGTTTGTGAGAGGCAAAGAAAGTTTGTTCTTGCAGGAAATTTTGAGTAGGATTCGATAGTTTACACATAATCTCTTTTCCCCATTCTTTTTATCAACAAGCACTATGGAGCTGGCATAATTGGACTTGGTCCTATGCCTTCCGATAAATATTCCTTAATTATGAATTCAAAGCAACAGTCTTTTTCTGATTTAGAGAAGCATCTAAACTACACGCTCGACTAAAGGTAGTTTAATCTTCATTTCGATCTTTTCTAATTTCCGTTAAGTCTTTGGTGATGTAACGGTTTTTCCACCATTTGTAGAATTTGAATATTTCGTGGCTTTGTCGAGAATAGCATTTATCTTTAGATCGCTTACGTCTAGTTTCACATACCTTAGGGTTCTATTTAAATACTAGCAATCTTCTTTTCCACGCGAAGAAGAAGAAGAAAAGATGAGTTTTTCAGAAAATCTTTTTTTTAATATTATTGAGGTAGGTATGATGCGACGTTATCTTCATCAAGTTTATTACAATTTGAGCTTGCAGTACGTTTCTGTTGTATACATATGCTACCGTACTCATAGTCAAATTAAATGTTGGTAACTGGTCTATGTTTATGGCAGATGCTGTACTAGACTCTATTCAAACCAGTAGGTTTGATCGGATTAATTTAAACGTGTATAAATAAACTGTGGGCTACGGACTTGGTAATTACGTTCGCGGCCGAACCAGTATCAACAAAGACATTTATATTCAAAGTGGTATCCTTGAAATCGCGAGTAAAATAACCCTTGATTTGACATTTAAAACAAGTCAAACTTTACGGGCGTTTCAATTCCATACTGATTATTTGTTGTTTGTACTTAACTCATATATCATTTTTTAAATTCTGTATTAACTGTTACAACGAACCACGACCTCTCAATGCTATAGTAGCCGCTGCTATACTGGTATCCACATAATAGAGATCAAAATATTAAGTTAAATCTGCATTTTTCAACTTCTCTATCATTTCAATTCATATGTTACATAAATAAATACTTGTTTTCTAGAAATTCTTTGAAGTGGATGAGGTAAAGAGATGTGTTTTTGAATTATGAGAAGTCAAATCTCGAATATTCTTGTTGATACTTAGTTGCAATATGCTCTTTTATAAAAACTAGATTTAGATTTTTCCAATTTTCTCTCGATATTTCTAATAGGTCTGTATCTTAAGTATCTTTTAAATCAAAGTTGTTGATGAAGTACGTAAGATCATAAAAGGTGGTGTAAAAGGAACCTGAGAACCTATAAATTATATCAGAGACGCAATACGATCCAGCAAAACTTCACAAGGAAATGTGAAAGATTCGCGAGCTAAGAATTTTCATATTAGAGAAGTCACAAAAATAACTTGTGGCTTTTAGATTGTACGTAGGTGTGTTTTATTAGACAATAAATGTAACCTACAATTAAAAGTATCAGGACACACCAACATTCTTTTAGTCTCTTAATTCTAACAAATCGATTCTGAAGAATTTAATTAAATTCTCCAAAGATCAACAAAACTTTCTTAAATCAAGAAGTAATGAGTTTATAACGCGATATCTGATTTAAGTTTCCTTCTCTCATATAAGATAGACAGCCTTTAGGCATCATATGCGTAAGTTTTGGAAGTTTCGCATAGTTATGCCAATGAATGGCCATAAAAGCAGCGTTCGTCATGTTTTAAACCGCGTATCCACGAACGAAGTCGTAGAAAGTTCTAAATTTCTTTAGATTATAACCTAATTAACATTTTGAATATTATCTCGTTTGTTTAGTTTTAAGTTGGAGGTTTATTTTTTGTTTTGAAACAATAACAATTAGAAAAATGAAAATATCTTGTGCCTACAAATTATTCAAATTGTTGAGTGATTACAATGTAAATTGAGCTTAAATCGTAACGATGCGATGATTTTACTACGTAAATGTCAAATTTTATCTTCCTTCTTAATGTGAATATACCAAAGAAATATTCAATGAAAAGGGCGATATAAGTATCTACATTTGCAAAGTTAGAAATGATTTTCTTGTAAATGTGCCGATGTAATATGTAGGGGAGTACTATCCGCAGAATGCTGTATACATTCTAAATACCATCGCTTCTAAGCAAATTGCTACATGATAATTACATTCCATTGTTCTCCATTTTTAAACAAAATAATGCATTTGTCTCGGTCCCTTGAAGTTCTGTTATTTATTCGAATTCCCGCTTGGTTTTCACTGCTATTAAGCATCTCTTGAAATTTATCATGTGTTCTCAAAATTTATTTTTCTTTTTTCTAATTTTTATTTAAAATTTTTCTTTAAAGTAATTTGTCAATACAAACAGATGTCATGGTGGGGTGTCTAGTCAAAGGCACTCTTCGTTTCTTTGGTGAATAAGTGGTACTTTCCTGCCATTTAAGTTCGCGTAAAATTTTCTTAAGTGTTTTAGTGTTTACAATATTGCTATGTCTGAAGAGTTTCAAGTTTTCTACTCTTATCTCTATTAATGTAACATCTAAAATTTAAAATCTAGATAATGCTTGAAGATGTAAGAATTTTGTAATTAACAAAATCTGATACTATATGTACAAACTTGTATAAACTGAAACTGCATTCTCACTCCTTATAATCGATAACCTAAGATTCTCATGATTAATTGCCTAAGTTGGGTTAAGAAAGGTAATGAGCTAATTCATAAGTTGTAACTCATCAAGTTGGAACACGCTGAGCTTCGAGCTTTACCGATACTCGGCTGACTGATGCAACGCCGACGCGACGATGCAATGCTTTCTGGGTAATATCGCAACATCTATCAGTTACTTTCCTTCAATTTGTCGTAAGTGCGTCTTCCATCACCAAAAGATGTTAACAGAAAACTAAACGATATCAGCAACAATATTGTGTTGTAAATTCTAAAGGATGTGCATTTCACTTCCTTTCTTTTTCTGATATACAGCACAATAATGGGACGTCGAAATAAAAGTTAGAAAGGTCTGATTCAAATTATGCATTCGCTCTTTCGACATTTTATTTTTTATACAGATAAACTAAGGTTTAAAAGATAATTATTGCTGAGAAATCCTACCTTCGAAAGGTCCTTCCATCTCTGAGAAATATCACAGTCAATCTTATTTTATCCTACTTAGAGGTTTTGTTGGCCAAACATTCTTTATTTGAATTCAATTACATTTTATTTAAAATCTATAAACTAATTATTGCAAATCTTTGGCCAGTCAAGAGGATTGTCCCAATACTACGCCGACTTGTACAGCACAACTATATACTATCGACGTTGCTGAGCAGTTGTTGCTCCAGTGATTCCACACGTCAACGAAATAATACAGTCATACTGAAGAGGAATCAGAATTCCTGAAACAATCACAGATTTCCTCACACTTAGAAATTAATAGGACTACTTACTTCTCTTGCCAAAATTACATTCCAAACTCTTTTCATTTTATGCCTTTAGTTTGTCTTTATATGAAGAAGACTTGTAAGAAAGATTGTTCATACTTTCTTTTATCCTCTTCAATTATTTTAGCTAATCTTTTGGATTTTAGAATTCGTTTCTTTTTTTGTACCATAACCAAGAAAAGTGCAAATAAAAAAGGAATACGATATGTTAGCATAAAACCAAAAACTGCAAAAGAAGCTTTTTCTGTTCCTTTGGAAATTCAGTGTACTCCTAACCAGATTTCTAGCTTTTATTAATTTTATTTGCCGAATTAATAAATTTAAATCTCATACTAACTAAACTGCAATGTTGTCACCGTCGACACTATCGATCAGAAATCAGTTTCTTGATATGAAAAGGTTGCATTTGGGACGGGATTCGGACCTCCACTTCGATTATTTTCATTGAGATTTTTTGTGATTGTGAGTTTAATTAGCTCTCATTCCATCCTTATCTTCACTCTTCTTGCAAAGCTTCAATAGTATCGGGAGTGGCCCATAGTGGCCCGCCCCCATCTGGGGAATGAAATACTATTTTTGTTTTTTTTTTAAACCAAGATAAAAATAGAAAAAGTGAGTAGTGACCTTATTAGAAACTAAAACTAAGATGATACCAGAGGCAGGGCTCTAGAATGGACATTTAACAGATAAGAAATACGAACAAAAAACAGGTAGTGATTACAAAAACAAAATAAGACGTGGAAAAGTTACAATAATTAGATTGACGGACGAACTACCAAAGGCCACGAGAGACGCAGACAGTCGTCTAGAGGAAGAAAACGGACATTATTATATTATAGAAAGGAACTTAACCAAAACTCTTTGAAGGTGTTGGAAAAGTTTTAAACTGCAGAAAATATTATGTATGATTTGGAATGATAGAGTAAACAATGGCAATGGCAGAAATCTAATAAAATCTTGTGGAAAATACTTGAACAAGTAATACTACTTATTAGAATGATGTTTTAGGCACAAATACATTGAGCAATTTTCATAGTTACTGGTGGTCTACCTGATCGTCCACAAGAAAAGTAAGATGGAATTTTGAAACGATCGTAGGGATATAACAAGGAACTATCGAACAACAATGTACTAATAGCTTCAAACAACACTCGTACATGACGAAGGGAAAATCAAAGAAAGAATAATTTAGGAAATTTATACCAACTGTAAAGTAAAGAAAATATAACCACAAAAGAGAATTTAATTCGGTAAATCGTAGATAAAAGACCAAGCAACATACAAAAAGGAATTTAGAGAATACCAATAAAAAAAAACAAGAAAAATGTATATTCCAATGAATCACATGTACGTTTTTGGATATAAGGTATCGTTTGGTATCCCATGTCTTTCTTGATTACCTTTTTGGGCTTCAGATGGTTCATTTCTGTGTTACTCATCTTGTTTTTGTTCTTCCTAAGTGTTTCTTTAATCTCTTGTATCATGATTTCTTTTATATGCTTTTCTACTTCAGGTTCTATTTTCTCTATTCTATTCTCTCCATTTGTATTTGTTTTATTTTCGCCTTTTAGTATTAGCTTTTTGGCGTATTGTCTTCAGTTTCTCTTGTTTTGCTTCTTTCGGTGATTATCTCTCCTTTTTTAATATTAATGTTATCGAACATATGTAGTGTTTTGTTTCTCAAGCTTTTTATTACTTTGGAAAAACAGTGTTATGTTATTTGTCTGCATTTTTCATTTTTGTTTGGAACTTCGCACATGGTTTCTACTTTTTTTTGAGATAACCTATAAACAATTATACAATAAACTATTTTCATATATTTACATATGAATAACTCTTTTCCTATAAAAAAACATTCATCGTTACAGTTACAACAAAGAGACTTCCATGCAAAATCAAATAAATACATTTCATTAAATTTTACTGAAAATACTTTCATCTCTTAAATTATTTCTGTAGTTAAGTCACTCCGTAATCAAAATAACGTATACAGGTAGCATTACATTTTAAAAATCAGTTTCGTTATATTCATATCAGCGAATGTCTTCAAATGCATCCCGGTATGCAAACCTCTTACATTTATGAAGATTTTATTCATGCTTGACGTGTAATACAACATGAAGAAGTTTTAAAAACAGATCGTTAAATGCTAAATAAAATCTTTTAATTCTATTTTCAAGATAAAATTTATCTGTGAAATAAAATTTCTGTCTTTTAGTTTTAAAATTCTTGACGCAATAAATTTCAAGTGTAGACTGTCTAGGCGAAGTAATTTGTATGCTACAGTGCATTCATTTTTAATGCCTTTGATTTCTTTGTAAAATAATTACGAATATTAAAAGCCTTATTGTATGTAAAGATGCAGTCTTCAATTTTTAATAAAATGGCTTTCTAAAACTGTCAGACGCTAGACAGTTTATTGCTTACAGTGGGGTAAGGTTATATCTTAAAAAGTTATTTTCCATGTTCTAACTTGCAACGCCTCTGTTTAATTACTCAAGCGAAAATCTGTTTTGTCTTCTCAGCACAAGTGAAGGCTGTTTCTCTTTAAAAACTTCGACTCCCTTGAATACAGAGGGAGTTTTGCAGACTTTCGAGTGATAGACGCAACGTTTGCTTGCCCCGTACTTGAATTAGAATTTCCTTGTGGAAGTTATTGAAGCGAGGTACGTTCTCTTTGCAAGTGTAAGAAAAAAATATTATTTGAGAGCCGCAGTTCATCTTGTTTGAGGGACGGATAAATTCACCTGAAAAGCCCCTTGTTTTGAAACTTCGAGAAGTTGGCTGGGTAATTCTAACCTTGCCCGTTATTATAAACCATGTACTGAGCTGACGGATAGATTAGGCGCCGTAGAAGTACCAACAAACCCCCGTACAGTGAATTCTGGAGGTAGAGCAGTGATCGAATTATTTATTCAATTAAATTTAGTGCCAAAAATAGCTTTACATTCCTTAGATTGAATAGTTGGTGACCGTTCTCACAGTGGGGTTCCCTAGGATATGTTAGTAGTATTAACAGCTAATTGTGCACGTACCACAATGAATTTTTTAGTATTTGTCTCCGACATCTTTTTAACTTTCATTATATTACTTATTAATATTATAATTTAAGTTATATGTAAGTTTATTCGTTGTTCATACTAGTTACTGTGTTCTTTTGGCAATCTGGACTGTCCAGACAGTTATTAGTTTAATAAAGCTTTAGATATTAATTTAAAAAATCAGAATACTTATCAAAACAGCTTATCAAAAATTACGTAATTAAATACCAGAATTGGTAAAAAGAGTAGAAGGCACAGAAATCTAGAAAATGTGGATATGTTAGGGTATTTTGTAAATTTAGTTAGAACATGGATTTTAGTCATAACAATATATCAAATGTAAAATTTATTAAGATATATTATGTAATCTAGTTTGCATGCATGTATACACCATTATGATACACAGTAAAAAATGTTTTGTCAAAATTAACAAAATCACTAGTTGTAGAGTTCTCGTAGTTAATTCTAACAAAAGATTGTAGTTTAATTTACAAGAACAAGTTGAATGCTTGTTGTTAAATTAAAGTTTGTCAAAATAGCATTCTTTGTCATAAGATTTACACTAAGAATGCATCAAAAAGACTTCACATCTATAACACATAGTTTAGTAAACTGCACAAAATATTGTTGGAATAATTGCAATTTTTTGTGGTGCAAACGATATTTTCTTTTTTAATGCCTACAAATCCTGTTTCAGATTTAACGTTAAGTTTTTGTATTTTAGAATAATTAGTTTATTTTAATTTTAAAACGATTTGTTTTACGTACTAACTGTTTGTATCATTTATAAGCCTATCTTTTGTTAATTTAATATTCATTTTCATTTTTACAAAAATTTCTTGTCGTCTTAACAAAATATTCTTATTGAAAATGCATTCGGTTACATCTGGATAAACTCGTTTCATTCGCGGCTGCAGAAGTACTGGAAGCTACAATTGCCTATGTTACATGTGCTTACTGCAACAATTTCTTCCACTCCAATTTACAAAAATACAAATCGTTTTATTTAATGTGCAATTTGTGCTAGTGTTATATATGTTACGGCTAAAGTGCAAACTTGGATAGTTTATAAATTAGCTGGATAGTATATAAACTAATAAAATAAATAGTTATTTTGCTAGAAAACTATATTAGCTGATAGTTTCAAAACTAACTAATACCCTTTGCTAATTTGATTGACAAAGTTGAAAAACTAAAATAGCCAAATGTCTTTGTTAGTTTGTAAATCATCCAATTTGAAATGGGTAGAATAGTAAACTGCTTTCTAGTGATATAAAATAACCAATATCTTGGCTAGTTTATAAACTAATCCTCCATTTCTGTAGCTAATCTAACAAAAAACGTTGGGTTAGAATTTTCATGTTTTTATCAAATTGTTAGTTTAAATAATGGATCATAAACAAAAATTTAATAAAGCAATAGACAGTCTATACAAACAAAAAGCGAGTAATTCAAAAATATATACTAATAGTTATTACCAATATTGTGAAGAAGTTAATGACCTTACGTACCAGTGGGCCATTGAGTAAAAATAAAAGTTATTATTACTTTATGAAACATTTTGCTCTGCAACGAGTTGACGACGTCTATATTCTACTAAATAAATAATTGGGCAAATTAATAGCTTGCATAGATGATTTATATGATATTATTAATGATTCCCATCAGTGCACAGGTCATGGTAGAAGACAAGTTACATTCAAACTAATTAATGAAAAATATTTAAATGTCACGCAAGAAATTGTAACTTTGTTTATTGAAGAATGCAAAAACTGCCAATTAAAGAGAAATCAAGTAAAAAAGGGGATTGTAGTGAAAGTGACTGTTTCAAATAACCTAAACTTAAGATGTCAGGTAGATTTAATTGATTTGCAAACACGTCCTGACCAAGACTACAAATTTATTTTTGTGTATCAAGACCACTTAACCAATTATGTTTGCTTACAACCCATGAAAACAAAAACAGCTAAGGAAACAGCTTAGAATCTTTTGGAAGTGTATATGCATTTAAATAGTCTATATCTACTGCAAAGTGACAATGGCAGAGAATTTGCAAACCACGTAAGTTTATACTGTTGTTGTCAAATTCAATTTAAAATCTGTTTCTAGACATTTTTGGGGTTGCTAAATAGGAATTTTTAATCAAAAATAAAAAAATTTAAAATGGTTAGTCCAATTGGGGAATTTAGGCATTTATTTAGAATTGTATTGATAAATTTCCTTTCCAATGTACTTCATTGTTTATCATTTAAGTTATTGAAGAACTTGTTCAACTTTGGCCGAATCGTCGAATAGTGCATGGTAAACCACGACACTCGCAGTCTTAGAGTTCTGTTGAAAGAGCAAACCAGGATATCGACAATATAATATCGAGTTTTGAAGATAATTTTTATCGACTAGGAACTACATATTCATGGTGTACTAAACCAGTTATTTTCACCCAATCAATTTGAATTGTGTAAACAAAATTTTCTATCTTTAGAGGATATTTAGACTGATACAGAAATCTCGCTTCGAAGTGCTGTTAGAAATTTTTCAGTTTCTGGTACAACCCAGGGCTATGTCAGGTGCTAGTGTAAGAAAATATGTAGAAACAGAAAATGCAAATGTGTCTTTTTGGGATACTCATGCAATAGCAAGTGCCATAATAGCGAACGATGCTATAATAAATAAATACACAGCACATATGTTTATGTATTTGTCATAAAAATTTGGAAATTTGTTATTTGTTGAGGATTTTCGTTTATATTTAAATATATTTTTATTATAATTACTGCACGTTGTCTTATTTAATTGATTGTGCACCAGAATCGCACCATTTAAAGTAACTAAAGCACATGTTAGCTGGTTTGTATAATAACCAGAAAATTGGCTATTTTATAATACCACCAGTTTTGTTGTTTATTATAACTTACTAAGTTGGATATTTCATAAACCAGCCAAAGAAAATGGCTATTTTAGTTTTTTCGAATAATTGAAGTAAATTAGCCAAATGGTTTGGTTATTTTATAAACTATCGACTAATATAGTTAAATATGCGTTTTCGATCAAACTAGCTGACGGTTTAGATAGTTTGTGATTTAACTTCTTCACATAACCATAGAATTAACACGTTGTATTATCTTTTGCTTATAATAACTATGTAGATTGATAGATATTCCCTTTGAAACAATAGAGTAAAGTTAACTATTCAGTTCAACTGCCGCTGCCATTGATCAGCAGAATTTTAATTTTATTTTGCTGAATTAGTGGATATTAGTATTATAGATTATTTGATTTTATTAATGGAACGTTTAGGTAGATATACCGGGGAATCCCCAAATTCTGGCGATGCAAGATACGTCTCGTTTGCGTTGTAAAACCGTTGAAGACGCGTTGATGAGTAACACGTATACAAACTGCAATCAGAAATTTGTGTTTGGGATAATATATGGTAAATTATGACAAAATAATTACAATAAATGCTGTATTCAATAGTTATATCGCAAGTGCGCGCCAAATACCCGAATACTTTCACAAGAGTGCCCATATGAACAAACGAATAAATCA
>VTPC01089974.1:0-45606 GCA_011009095.1 Ignelater luminosus
AAAAATGCCGAGTACTATTTGGACGGGTTACAGAGATGGGAGCATCGCTGGGAGAAGTGTGTAGAGTTACAAGGAGACTATGTAGAAAAATAAAAAAAAATTTCAGAAAAAATGTCTTGTATCTTTGTTAGGTTGAAAACTTTTGATACCACCCTCGTAGCGTTAAAGTGAATATGTTTATAATAATAAATAAAACGATAAAATAATTAACGTTATTTATTAACACTTTATAAACAGGTTAACAAAAGTAAACAAGCTGTGACAACTGTCGAGGATGCGTAAATAAACTGAACTGATCTCTTGTAAATTAACAACAAGCTTTTTATATTACTAGTGCATACAAACAGCGGGGTTCTGGAGGTTTTCATAGAAAAAGATGTCGGTTTCCTAAAAATTTCTAGCAGAGATTTTGTGGTAGATTCTTTAAGAGGAATTAGACAAAAGCAAAATTCTTTACCTTTACAATATATGTTCAAAGAAGTATTGCAGATAGTTAAAAAAAATTACTTAATTGAAAAAAGCGATATTTCTTTTCTACAAAAACTTTTAAGGTACAAACGTTCAAAATATCTTCAAAGAAGTATTACGGTAGTTTAAAAGAAATTAATTGACAAAAGACAAGACCTTTTTGTGTGTCAAAGATTGTAACACCTTCCCAAATCAGTTTCAAAGAGCGCTAGAAGTTTGTCTACATGTTGCTGAAACACGAAAGTTATGTAGTCAGGGCGTATTTATGCATAGGTGCATGAGGCGTCAAATTACCGTGAATAATTTAATCAGATATCACGTTGCTATGTTTAAAAGGCATGGATATTATTAAGAGTTATTGCAAAATAACATTTAAAATTATTCTTGAATAAACGTTTATATTTTGTTACGTATGGTTATGAGGAACATAATATTCCTCATCTTGTGGGTAAAGATGGGTTCTCACACGTTAGTTTCTATGAAGCATTTTAACTGATTCATAGAAACCGATTAAAAAATAAATGTCAGAACACATTTTCAGTGAAACAGATCAGCCATTTCTATCTTTCACTAAAAGTGAAACTTGGTTCTACTTCTTTTCATTTTATATCATAATTTTGACTGAAATGAAAAATGAATATTAGGTATTTTAAAATATCTAATGTTTTCTATTTGTGTTATCACTAAAACTATCTGGGTTTATTATTTATTAATATAATTTACATTTCTCTTAACCTAACTTCATGGAATGTTATTTACTGTGTATAATACAATTTTTAATTCGTTCGTTACATTGCTGTACATATATATCACGACAATGGTTTTCTGACAGAATTTTAGAAATAATAATCATACCTTTTACAAGCAGACAATGATAAATCGACTGATAACATGAACCAATAACTAACTGAAGAGGTACCTTTCAACCGAATAGATACATATGAACAGAGGCGTGTCATCCTTATTTTTAACGAAACTGATTTCAATCAAAACGATGTGCGAGAACCCGCCTTAAGTCTTAAGACGGGTTTTTATAGATAAATTGTTAATTAATTTATTTCTGAATTACGGCTACGTCAATTACCTAACAAAACCTTATAACTATGGTAATTGCGTATGAAAATTGTATTACGTACGATTCAAATTAGTTTGTTCGCGGAAAAGTTTTTAAATAATTAATTGCTACTACAGAACAATAAAACATTCGTAGTCACAGTTATAGGCACAACAATTCGAGAGAAAGCCAAATTAACGAAGTTAAAATTACTAGTTTGTTTTGTTCTAATTTATTACCAGATTTTTGTCAGTCAAGAAAAGTATATTTTAATCTTTGTCCCACTTAAGCCGAATTATTTCAGAAATCTGTTATTTATGAGGGTAGGACAAAAATTTAAAGGCATTGTTTTCAACACTAGGTTCTCTATCGATCAATTTTATTTTTTCGTATACAGGATGTTGCATGTACGTGCAACACAATGTCACTTTTTATTTGTTAAATGCGAAGCTATCAACATTTTCACATATTAGCATTTTTCATGAAATCTGCTTTTCATCGATATGAGATTTGTCGTATCTACAATGAATTGTTTAACATATGTCTAAAACACCGAAGATTATTTGTTTTGTGACTTTCGCATTAGTTCAGTAGATATATGGAAAAAATAGGCGATAGGTGCAACTAATTCCCACAAAGACGGACTTTGGATTTTCTAGTTTGTTGTCGCTATCTTTTTGACACATTAAAAGTCTAGAAAAATCTGAGTGTGCAAAATACGTTTTTTTGGCGGCCATCTTGAAAAAATCTAAAAAAATCATAAAAAAATCGTGTGTGGTATCAAATTAAAGAATATTTCATGCTGAAAATGATTATGATATTGATTTTAAATAATAAAAATAAATAACAAAATGGTGGCCGAAAAACTGAAAACTTTTGAAGTGTTGAAAATCAAATTGTTATTAAACAAAATGCGTTTTATAATACAAATGCAATACAATATTGTGAATTATATTATTATATTATAAAATATATACGGGCGATAGTCAATGGGCTTCATGGATATTAAGTCACCCTGCATGCTGTTAAGTTATTTTTGCTATGAACAATCTCACTAATGTCTCCCGTGTTAGCAGTGAGCAATACATTGAAATACCCGATGCTAGAATATCTAGAGATATGAAGGATTTTCTAACATTACTTCAATTTTTGGAACATCACAACCCATTTGATTCACAATGCGTTGAGCTACATAATACTTTCAGTGAGTTAGTAGACAGTCAACACAAGGTAACTATAGATCTTCGAATCAAATCAAAACTGACTGAAAAAGCTTTCAACTCTGTTTCCATGGTTAAAAAGGATCAAGCTGTCACTATGAAGATATTAAAAAAAGGTATTGTCATTGACAGAGCTATTCAATATATTGATACAGGACTCCTCACCCAGAGCATGCTGGTATGTTTGTCTGTAAATCTTGATCTGCAAAGATTAAAAGGAGAACTTCAGTTATGAATTGTCTATACTTCCTCCGTCTCTATTTGATCCAGACACTCAGTTATTGAAAAAAAAGTGACAAATCATCATTGGCAAGAACTTTGAATGACATAGCGGTTAGTGTAAATTACATGTTACTTGCGAAAACATCGTATGTTCTTGACGGGGGTACACTACTACACAAATTGCCATGGCCAAAAACAGGAAAATTTCCAGATATGTTCCAACTATATAGCAGTTATATTGCTAAGCAATATAAAGTTGTGACAATTGTATTTGATGGCTGTGGCATCTCCTGTACAAAGAATGTACAACATCATTAACAGTGAAATTTACAGAGAACTCTCCACTTCTTATTGTCAAAGGACCCTTTCATTCTAATAATGAAAACAAACAGTGCTTTATAACCATGCTTGAAAAACACTTAGAAGCGAATGGCCACACTGTGATTCATGCTAAGATGATGCAGACACTACTGTTGTAAAAACAGCACTGACCTTGGCAGAAGAAAACCATGTAACAGTTGTTGCCGACGACACCGATATTCTTGTACTTTTGATTTATCATAATACACGAAATATTTGATTGCAGTCATCTACGTTCAGTGATAAAAAAAGTCATATTACATCGATGCAACATGTGCTTGGCAAAAAGGGATGCAAAACTATTCTCTTTTCACATGCTTTAACTGGATGCGACACAACAAGTTCCTTAATTGGTAAAAGTAAATCGGCAGCATATCGACATTATTTGATAAGTGAGGAATTTAGCATTTGCGCTACTCTGTTTAGATCAGAAAATGCAAACAGAGAAGAACTCACAGATATTGGCACCAAAGCATTGGTATCATTGTACGGTAGAAATTCATAAACAGAGACTCTGAACCTGCTACGATATAATCCTTACTTGAAAAAATCACAACTGCCAAAAGTGAATTTAATATTGCAAGATTGCTACCTACAGAAGATGATGCTGTTTATTATGTTCTTCCCGTACATTTGCAATGTCTTTGTTGAAAACTATGAACACCAATACTGTCAGTCCCGAAGACTGGGGGTTGGAAAAAAGTAGGAGCCCAACTATAGCCCATAACATGTGTAATGAGTCCTGTACCAAAGCTATTACCAAACATGATCCGCTATACTGTACTACATTGTGTGGCTCGCAGGTGGTTTAAGCTACAGGACTTGTATTTTGCACAAATGTGATCCTGATCAATTACTGTCAGAGTCTACAAAAAAAAATGGCAACCAACATCTTCACTAGGCAGTTGGAAACGCTTAAAGTTGACCAATTTCAAACGTGAATAGATTATTTCTTTATAATCGAACATTCTCTATAATTTTATACGGCTGGATGCAGAATTAAACTACCTAACGATTGATATTAGGTTATACCTAGCTACAATCACTATTTTTGGAGTAATCGTCAGTTTATAAAAATTAATAACAATACCAATGTTATCTAAAATGGTTTTGAAAAACCAATACTATTTTTACGTTTTTATAAATAGTTTATCTTTACTGCATTTAATTCAAACCTAATTACAGTTTACAACATTAGCCATTCAGGTAAAAACAAACACTGATCTGGGAACAGCACGTAAGAGACAATAGAATTATTTATCCTTGGGGTTTTTGCAGGGTTTTGACTTTTTTGAATAGTACATTATTATTTATTTTCTAGTTTCCAAAGTGCACACTTTAGAATAAAAGCTAGATGAAAAGGTCCCTCATCAGAATTTAAATTGAGTAAAGTATAGCAATTGCTTTGATCCTCTGTTAACAGATAAATCATATCAAGCTTCTATTCGAAAGTGTGCATTTTAGAAGGTATAGAAAATAATAGTGTACTATCCAAAGAAGTCGAAGTGAAATAATTAGGCTTAAGTGGAACATCTTGTTTATTAGCTTACCTTATATTTTGTAAGATAAACCGTAGTAAATAATAATAATAGATATTTTAGCAGATTTAGAACACGATAAGCTAATTTAATTTTAAGGGAACCTTAGAAAATAGGGAAATTTATTGGAGACGATGAAGAATGTCTAGAATTAATTTGAGCGGAACAAGATGTATGGTGCATCAGAAATGAAGGAAATTAACGCAGAATAACATTATAAGATTAATTTTCCTATAAATTGAACAGTTTAAAAGTTACGAAGGCTTAAGCATTTAAAGAAAAGATTGTCGTAATTTGTCTTACAAATTTCCTAGAAAAGATTCTGATTGTTAAATTGTAAAATTGTGATTTGCACAAAAAGACTTAAGTTTTAAAAGAACATGCCCTACATTATTCTAATATTACCACATAGAACAAACAATGTACAACTAATGGTTGTTTATTACTTCAATTTATAGAGTTAACTGGCTAGTGGAATTTTCCTGCTGGTGATTATTTAGACGAAAGATATCTGAGGCTTCTTTAATTGGCATATGTATTAGTCAGCTGCGCATTCCAGAATAATTTCTGTGAAATAAATATGACAATTTAAGAGGATTTATTAATGAAAATTGGAAACTTTATATCTATAAAACAACGTAACACAGAAGTCGTGTTCGGAATTGAGTTTATCAATTAAATTTTATAAGTTAGGAGAATTTACAAATTAAATTCTTTTCATAAAGATGCTGAGTTTGATTTTCCATACACTAACAGTGTAAATTTTCCATCACTTAAAAGCAAGCTATTTTTCGGTTTTTATAACTGCGACTTGTATTATTCAAGTGAACACAAAAACTTTTCCTGAAGATAAAGTTTGGTAAAAAAGACTATTACTGGAAATATATCTCGAAGCATTTCTCAACATTCTAAAAGCTCGTAACGATACTATTTCTAACAAAAAATGACTGCCGTTGTAATAATAGGGTTTCTGATTGTGAGCATATTCGATTGCCTTCGGCTTATTAAATAAAAAAATATTCTGAAATTATATTGAATAAATATTACTGATAAGAATTGTAAATGTAATCTTTGTTAATTTCCATTTGCAATATTTCTAAGTACTTAAGCAACTAAAAGGTAAACTTGAATAAAATATGATAGAAAACAAGACAGTTGTAAGAAAAATTGAAATTCAAAGGTCCAAAGAGCAACATTACTAGATAAGATTTATAATACTGTAACGGATATCACGTAGATGTGGCACACAACAATCTGCTTGGTGGATATTACTCACAGCTGAATCATTATCACAGCAGTAATGGAACAGTATTGTGGAGAAAAAGAAAAGAAATTATACACAGGGGACACTGATAGTGCATTTTATCATGAAGCAAAGTAGAAGTCAAGAGAGGAGCCTACAAGAGGGTAACAAAACAGTTACTGGTAGTGCCTCAACCGATTACATCATATTTTTAATATTATACATTTAACAGATTTTGTTTCTCAAAATTTAATACAAAGATAATCTCGATACAAGTAATTAAAGGTAACTAAATTAATTAAAAGAATATCAGATATTTGTAATTAAAAAAAATCAGTAAAAACAACTCGTTATTACTGACGATAAAATATTTTTTCTGAGGGAGTTCCTCGCATAAATTGCATTTCTGTGTTCAAACAAACCTTCATTTAATTTGTAAATAGATAACAAACAAATTACTACAGTTCGTAAATATTAAATAAAGCACTTAAATGTGGTGTTCCTAAAGTAATTTGATAATTTAATGGAATAGTTTCATTATAACCCCTGATTACAAGCGATAGAAACATGTAGTCATTATGAAGATCGTATCACACCTAAACTACCAATAACGCATAGGGTAGGATCGACTAAGGTGGAGCAATTTACTTTTTATAGGACGTTATCAGACGCTTGTTTGATATATGTGTGTGTAATTACCTAATTACTAGTTAAACTGACAAGGTGGGTCAGCTAAAATTATCCAATGTTATTACAATGCGAACGTCTTAAATGCCTTTGTGTTAAGTGCGTGTTAGTGAATAATATAACATTCAATTGTCCTCAGCCACAAATAAATATAACTTGATACAGATAGGCAACACGAGACTTTTTAAATGTTGTTTTGCAGAAACTAGTACACGAATGCTTTAATAACTTTTTGCTTACTATAGTATAGAAAAATCTAACACTGTTAATTATAACTGCAGTAAAAATATAGCATGATATATGTATTCATCTACTTTTTTTTATTTTTCAACATAGTCTCCTTGTAACTCTACACACTTCTCCCAGCGATGCTCCCATCTCTGTAACCCGTCCAAATAGTACTCGGCATTTTTCTCTGCAAAATAATTGTTCACGAAGGTGATTGCCTCTTCATTTGACAAAAATCTTTGTCCTCCGAGCGCAATTTTTAGATGAGGGAACAAAAAGAAGTCGCTTGGGGCTAGATCTGGTGAGTAAGGCGGTTGGTCAAGCAGTTCAATCCGTAATTCGTGGATTTTCGCCATGGCAACCGCTGAGGTGTGAGACGGTGCGTTGTCTTGGTGAAACAGGATATTCTTTTTCTGCAAATGTGGCCGTTTTTTCGCAAGTTCTGCCTTCAGCTTGTCAAGTAATGATGCATAGTATGCTCCTGTAATGGTTTTTCCTTTTTTGAAGATAATCGATTAAAATAACTCCATGACTATCCCAAAAAACGGTCGCCATCACTTTCCCAGCCGAAAAAACAGATTTTGCTTTTTTTGGAGCCGGTTCCCCCTTTGCAGTCCACTGTTTGGACTGTATTTTTGTTTCGGGCGTATAATGGTGTATCCAAGTTTCATCTACAGTAATTAATCGGCGCCAAAACTCGGATTTATTTTGCCTAGACTGCGCCAAAAGAGCGTTGGAAATATTCATTCGAACACGTTTTTGGTCTAACGTGAGCAAACGCGGCACCCAACGCGCGGACAGCTTTCTCATGCCTAAATGTTGATTTAATATGTGACAAACACGTTCTTTTGACATGTTCATAACCTCTGCTATCTTTCTCACTTTAATTCGGCGGTCGTCTAGCACCAGTTGGTGAACTTTGGCGATGTTTTCGTCGGTAGTTGCAGTTTTTGGACGTCCCGAACGTTCATCGTCTCCCAAGCTCTTACGGCCACGTTTAAATTCAGCAGCCCAAAATTTCACTCTGGCAAATGATGGTGCAGAGTCCCCATACACAGAATCCAACTCATCTTTTATTTGCGAAGGCGTATTGCCTTTCAAAAACAAATATTTAATGACAGCTCGATACTCGATTTTGTCCATTTTCACAAAAAAACTAACTTTGGTGAGTAACTGTCAACAGATGAACAACGAAATTCAATAGCTTTTATTTACGAGTGCTGCCATCTTCACGTTGAGGTCGGAAACTTTTTAGACCACCCTCGTACATTTAGTGCAAACATTTACGGAGGCCGTATTCATACGTGTGTTATAGTACAAGCATGATCTTTACGTACTTCTCCTTATAAATTAAGCTTCGCAATGTAATAAAAATTTGATAACACTCAAATAGGTTTTTAAGGGTTTTTAATCAATTAATAATTTACAATAAATGATAATATTTCTTTAGTATATTACAAGGCAAGATAAGTCATCACATTTAGTAGTAGACCCACCTGACAATGATAAAAAGATACCAAAATCTGTCATGGAAATTCAATTTAGAGTGTTCTGAAAAGGTATGAATGTGATTAAGGAATGTTTTCCTATTGAGCGATTCTACACATCCTAACAAATCCAGTATTGCAATACAAAAATATTTAACAAAAATTATTAAATTGCTTACACAGCTAATATCTCTTGTAGCTTCATAAGATATTATTTTTAAGACAAGTAATAAAATAATAACCACATTACCAGTGTATTGAAATGTAAAACATTTCTCTTATTTTGTATCTATTTTTGCTATATTTAATCATGTCAGCTAACAACGTAGAAGAAAAATTGGTCAATGTCATAACTACATACGGCGTGAAATTCAGGCTTTCCGAACGTGTCCACTTAATTTAAGTTTTTACAGACATCCAACTGGTAATAGCGACCGACAAGTTTTTTGTATGAAGAAAAAAAGAGCAAGAAATCTTGATTTCTATTGTTGAACACTATCAGTGAACGTTACAATTTCTATTGTGTGTGATTTATTCATTACGTATTTAAGCATTTAATTGTAACGAAATTTTGACGTGCCTCTTTATTCAAGTAATTTGAAATTTTTAAATAGAGGATAAGAAGCATTTTTCTTTTCCACTTGGTTAGATTCATTTCAGCACAAAAGGGGACTTATAATTACCTCATTCTCTGAACGAACGACTACTCATTTTTAAATGCAAATTCTTGTAAAATCGTCGCTTCAGAAGTAATTTTTCTTTAGACGAACTTCTAGAGGCACATCATTTTTCTTCTTTAATATTTTCAGATTTAGAAAAGTTTAAAATAGCCATTAAGCATTATGTAACTCTGTATGTAAATTTGAAATAAAGATTTGAAAAAATAAATTTAAAGTTTAATAACTGAAACCACAAATTTAATCATTAATTCCAGTCAAGTTTTAAGTCACCCTGAAACTTCAATGTTTATTTAATAAGATGTCCTTCTTCACCTTAATGTTACTGAAGCTTATCAACAGTATAACCATTTATCTAATTTTATTAATTTGATCTATACCTACGTACATGCTGTTTCTCAAACTGTTTTGAATTGATCAACAGTCGTGTGGTCAAGCATACACAAAACAACTTGTAGGCAGTGAATTAATATGCAAAGCTATATCAAAGTGTTATAATCAGGTTTTCAACTTCGCAACGCGATAAAAAATATTTTATAAAATATACTGCCTGTATTCATTAACATGGAATTATGCAGGAGTGTACGAATATGTAATCGTTGGGATTGAAGTGATATTCCTACTTGGTTTTATAACGTATTTTAAACATATTATAGATCACATCTTCAACCAACTACGTATTTTTATCACATTCGAAAGCACGCTTCATAAAACCCGTAACTATAACAGTTCACCATATTCATTTTAAAAACAATAAATTTATGCCAAGGTTGCATGTGTGAGTAGCCTTGCTTTTTATGTTTGCATAAATCTACTTTTGGTTTTAATAAATTTATAAAATGTGGACTTTGTCTTCTTTTCGAGCTACTCCATTGCTTTGGTTTGAATAAGTATTTTTAACACGTTGCTTTTGCTCTATGGACCACGCAGCAATGTAGGTCGAGGTGAACTTATAGAATTTTTAGCTGATATTAATTTGCTATAAGAAAAATAATCTGCTTGTGTGGAATCCTGAAATTTATTACTAACTAAATTCAATTCACTATCTTCAATTTTCTCAAGATTCTTCTATATGTCAGTTACACAGTTATTAATTGTCCACATATTACCATCCGTGTTATTCTTCTAGCAGTATCAACACAGGAACTTTTAATAACACAATCTTTTTCTTTACGGAAATTTTTCTTTGGTCTCATTTTGCGGACAATTGATTAACAATACTCAATTCCTTGAGTCATAAGACGACAAACCGCCAAGTGAGTGTTCATTGTTAGAGCAAAATTTTGTTTTATATCGATTTGAAGTCAATCTAGTTATTCAGTTTGAACATTTGTGATTTTGCGTACTATTAGGTCAGCTTTTTGATTAGGTTGGTTTGTAAACAAGCAAGTACATTTCCGCAGCTCACAGTAACTTTGAAAGAACATTTCAGAATGATTTTTAATGTAAGTTGCAACCAATTTCATAAACAGTTTTGTGTGACCATATGCGCAACATTGAACATGCCTATCTACCTACCCATCGACACTTGATTAATCTTGCTTCATAGACGTCCGTTAGTAGAGAACACGACTGGATTTTCAGAAGATATCGAAATGCAACCAAAGGATTTCGGTTCTACTTAGAAACAGATCTACATACCCAGTGAAATTAGTTTTCTATCTTCCAAGATTTCGCCGCTAAAAGACACAGCAAAATGGACAAACTCATAGCCACACGGTATATTAAGGCGGAAAATTGAAGTTTTGCAGTTGCAGCGGCACTGAGTATAGTGAATTTCAGCTTTTAAAGATTACCAACTGTACTCTATTCTGTTGTGGTGGTAATAATATTTAGAATCAAGAAAACTTAACTATGCTCCGATTTTCAGTAATCCAATGTCAGTAACACTATCTGAGATATAAGCGGTTTGGGCAATCGACGGTGTTGTTAAATTAAACATTCCAGCTTTGAATTAAATAATGTTATGGCAAAATCCAACTTAATTTTTTGTTTCGATACGGAAGTGATAAGCGAGTCAGGTTTGTAAATCTGTAAGTAAAAAACCTGTTATACGTTTTTCCATACAAAAGTTTTTCGGTGAAAACCAAGACAATTGCTGATTCGAATTTTTTCAAAAATGACAAAAAATACCAAATATTCACCGACCTCCATGAGATTCGAAGGTGTGTCAGGAAGAAGCCTCTATAATTATAAACTATCAAACTTAGTATTTGATAGTTTTTAATCAAATTTAATCAATATACTGACCAAAGAGTATGAAGAATCAGAGATATTTCATACCACTGAATATATTGACCCCAAATCGTTATAAAACAAAATTTTACGCTAACAATGAAAAATCTCTTGGCAGTTTGTCAACTTTTGAGCTCAATAATTATATGCAATTTACTATCCTTCATCCAAAAAACTTTTTCCAAAGTATGTTTCACTGTGTTATCATTCAAATAGCAATAAACGGAAGTTGTTGTGCTGACATCAAAGTCCGCTTGCTCCTTTTCCTGGCTTGCGTGTGTCCAACATGTAACTTTTAGAACAGAACGCTGCATGTAGAATTGGCGCGTGTGGGAGGTTGCCAATGCCGGGCCGCTTGTGCCAAAACCTTAGAGAGCTACGACTACTGTTTGCAGTAACCTTGGTTTCCGCCCCAATATAATAAAATAAACTTAGAAATTTCTGATAAAAAATTTGGAAGAAAGGTAAGATAATAGAAGGAAAGAAAAAAATATAATAGAAAAATTGACGAGCTCTTTATAGAAAATAAAAGAAAGTTAATAGAGACGCAGAACAACTGGAGAACTAGAAAATGTATTTAGAGGACCAGGGCTGATTCACATAAGACAAAACAGAGTAAGATGGTTAAGGCGTATAGACAAAATAATAAAAAGAGGCAGAGCACTGTGAAACATATTTAAAAAAGGGAGAAAGTAAAGGTCGTAGAAACAAAAATTGGCAAAACTATGTTAACTAGGGCATAGGCAAGCTCCACTTGAAAAACTGAAAACACATTGCCCAAAACAGAAAGAGGTGCAGAGAAATAATAAAATCCATATAAGACCTTTCAGGCCTGTAAAGTTCTGTATTTAGGCGTATATCTAATTACTGACTTATTATGATAATCTAGATTCTGTAATTATTAGTGCCTCCAAGTCACAGAATACATGATGGCATAAAAGCCGAAAGCACTTTGTGAGTAATAAAAAACTATTGTACGTATAAGTCGTTTAATTTCCAATCTAGAATCGTTCATACAGCCATTCTATGATTTATTCATATCAAATATCGTTTTCGCTATATTTTACGTTTGAATGTTTTTCAAAATGTTTTTGGTTTTATAAATAATTTCGTTTTGTTTAACAATAAGGTGACGTTATTATTATAGTTAATCTCGATCTTGGTTTTTAATTACTACGCTTTTAGGATCATCATAGTTTTTTTGGAATCTCCTGTCTCGGGCGTCAATACAAAACAAAATCACATTATATGTATTACAATAACTAACTTGTTTGTAACGCAGAACCGTTAACTCAGCAATAGACTGAGGGATTACGGAGATCAATATATGGCGAATCCGCTAAGTGACAGCATCAGTACGGGTACCGCCGACTGCAGTATTCATCTGAACCATTGATTGATTTGCTTATACTAACTACTATCAGTAGTGTTTTCTTTTGCTTCAATTTGATGCAGACAAGTAAAACAACATTCATTGACGCTCACTGGAAACTTTCAGTTTAAATATAAAAATATATTTGAATCTCAAAAGAATAGTAATTATTAGTGTCAACTACTTAATTTGGATCTACAGAGAAAGATTGAAAGTAAACTGTGTGAGACAGGACAGGGTAGAGTGTAAGAGATTGTAACCTCACAATATGTGCGTCTTCTAACCTACACATCAGCTAAACAATGACTACTTGCGGTACGAGCTGATCGACTTGAAACCAATTCCTACCGGTGCTTGTTTTAGCTTCTCTCAGGAATTCAAAACATTCACGGATACATCGTATGATTGGTCTGGTACTCTCCAGAGTATGAGTGAAATGCATTACTGCTTCTACTAGCTACATATGTTATTCAGAACAGTTTTTATATGCTGTCCGGCCCTGTTTTCCACGGTTTAGTTTAATCCCTACTATAGATAATTACTCGCCGCCTCTGAAATCTATTAGTCTGCTCAACAGTAACTCTATACAGAGTGTTTATAAAAGTTCCTGAGTCCAGTTGGCTATGGCTAATTTTGATGTGCCGCCTTGTTGATTTATTTCAATAACTACTACGTAAATGTTTTCTGTCATTTGTCAATTGCAAATCTGTCATTGACCTGCATTTAGCAATTTAGTTAATTTTGTGCTGAAATTTGTTGTATTGTTCCACATTTTATTTATTATTTTTTTTTATTTATTTATTGTTATTTATTATTGTTTATTAACAACTAATGTTAACTTCTTAGTTCTTAAAAAACATAAGATTAGACAACCACCATAATAACGATGCAATGCGTGTAACGTGACAAACATTCTAATACATATCCTGTTTTTCAAAAGGCGGCAAATGCAGCCGCAAGATTAATTTTATAGCCCACTGGATTCAGCAACTTTTATAAACACTTTGTATGTTTTTTTTTAGTAAGTATAAACAGTGTATTATAACTCGAGTTCTTGATATCTAAGAAGTTAGAAAACCAAGAAAATAATAATTAATAACGTTATTTTTTTATAATGTTGCACACCCCTGATACTGTACTGTTCTTATTTTGTTAACCGATTGGAGAAACTTAGTGGTAATACTAGTAAATTCCCCGGTTCAAGTGTTCTTGTTATTGTTTTTCTGTGCATATGAATACTGTGACAGAAACTTTTGTAAGTTTGATTTATCTCTTGTGTCTTGTCCCATCCTTACCTTCACATTCCTTAAAATTTCTGTTTTTGACTAAAGAGGAACCTCCGATCTTTTACAGCAGCTCATTCAATATACGAAGCAATGAAATACATTGAGATGCTTCCTATTAAGCAAAAAATCATTGTTATGGCAAAATAGTTTATTTTATCTAGAAATAAAATTTATACTAGTCCATAGTGATATCGTATATTAGAGGTATAGATATTTTTGTTTTTTATAGTAATCCTAATAAGAGTTACTAGACGCACATTGTATTCTGTGGCAATCAGTACGAGAGCTAATTTCGATATTTAATATTAGCTTATTAAACAAAACATATTACGTATTTTTATTTTAAAAGGAAAACCGGCTTAATCTCTATAAAAAACTTGTTGATGAAGCCTATTTTCTTTGGAAGTTCATTCTTATGTATAGAATGTTACAGGATATAATTTATACTAAGCTTATATAAAGTTTTATTAACTAATTAATTTTTAATATAATTTCTATGTTGGTACTTTACTTAACTTTTAAGTTTTCAAATTTAATTAAAATTTAAATTTTTTATCTTTTCAATTACAAAGAACTTTTTTAATATCAAGTTTATCAGTAAATTGAATTTAACATTCACTTACTATTGAAAGAGATCCATCTTCTACATTAATTTAGAAAAGAAAGGTAAATGCAGAGGCATTTGGAAATTTATGAATAACCTGATTTTAAGAGTATCTCGAGGCGAATAAATCGAGTTAGTTATTAGAATTCGACCAAGCGTTTTTGAGATAAGAACTTCATTTTAGGTTTTCTAATTTCAAATAAAATGAAATTGTACGTCCTGTTATTATATCATTTTGCTATCTATGTCTCATGCGTAAAAGTAGAAATTCTGTTCAGATCTTGATTTAAAACAATGGTTTCCGAAAATGAGGGATAGCGGCGGGTCGATCGATTTTCCTTTGTACTTTGTACCAAAGTGATGCTTTTACTAGGGCGAATTTCAATGTTATTCATGACTTTACTGAAACATTCAGTTTGGTCTTTCCAGAAAATTTTAAAAGAAAAGGAAAAACCAGGAAAATTCGTAATTTCAAATTTAAGAATGTATTCTTTGAAGGTTCTCCTAAATCATTTTTTAAATTGCTTAGCGGAATACGTTGGGCAGATTTATCGCTGATATCGTCAGAAATGAGAGCGTATTGTTTGAGAATCTTGTATTATTTTTAAAGGGAATAGAAATGAGAACTCTTTAAAAATTAATGAACGGATGAATAACAAAGCCAGGGGGAAGTACGTAGTAATACTACCATTCGAGGGTGGTATGTTAATATTTGATTTTAATCTTATATGTTAAAAAAGCGTTTTTATATAAAGGTAAAATTCAAAAACAGTTTTTTAATTCGAATCTCGCTAAATTAAATAAACCCTAAGGGAAAATCAACAATTGATTGCTAATATTAACTAATATTACATTGTTTTGTGGAAACTTTTGGGAATGTATTGAATATTTAATGAACAAAAGTTGAACAATTTTAATAAAACAGAATATTCGTAAATTACTACTGCTATTCCTTCTACATTAATTACTTATAAACTTGATGTTGTGAATTAATTTTTGTTGGTATTGTCAAGAACAAAGGATAATTATTAGTATGATCAAGAAAATAAGATGTAAAGTTTCACCGAACAGCTATAGATGAATTGTGATGAGGAATACATATTTAATTTTTGTTGTTACAAAGTTCTATTTTGGTTCATTACAAGAATTATAATTCATTTTTGCGTGAATAATTTTTAGTAATTAACCTTAAAAGAACGAAGAATTCCCTTCTTAAAAAAGTGTTATAGTTTGAACAAACATGCTTCCTTTTCTGCCTGATTAAAAGTTAAAAAGTTTGGATTCGAATAGATCCGAAGAATAATACGTTATTCTGCAATAATTATTCTGTAAAATGATTACTAGCTCTGCCATAAAAAAAACTAAGAACATAAAAAACGATAATTTATATCTCAAGATGTAGCTTATTGACAACCCTATCTATAATAACAGGGATATCTTTTTCCGTTGGTTGCAGTAATATAATAAACAACAAATAATAGTAGCTATTCCAGAAATACATTAAAATATAGGAAATTGATTTATACCAGGACAGATAGATATAAATTGTGAAATATTAGATTTGCTACAATATACAGGCATTTTCTATATTGCATTTGAAATTGCACTTGTCTAAATGTGGTATGGTGCTTGACACAAATTGCCGCGTCTATCCTGTTATTGATACGTGCGGCGCAACTAAAACGTTGAATATTATTGATGAATATGGGGTGGTATTTAATTGAATGAAATAAAATAATTGTCTTCGCCACAAAAATTAATTTATGTATTTCGGCTGCATCTGCACATTGGTGTAGATGTTTTGGCCTTTTCTAATTAGTTAGATCGGTTAAGTTAAGATAAAAGCCATCCATGTGGTTTTAATTTTTAGTTAGCCGATTTAGCTAATTATAATAAAACAAAATGTACAGATCTGTCCGAAATAAATTTATTTTTGTGAGGAAGATAATTGTTGTATCATTTAAATAAAGCGTTGAAGTTTGTCATATTCCCTGCTACTATTCAATTGAATTAAAAATCTACTTGCAAGCTGGCCACCGCTTCACTGCAAGATTTCTCATCTTGTTTTAAATATTTTGTGTCTTATCGATATCAAGCAAAATGTACCAATTATGTGAATAATTCGTAGGATACGATCAAAGACCAAAATTGGTAAATGTTGTGTTGCTATGGCTTTCCTTAATCTTCTAGTCAATACGAGTTTGTACGGCCATAAACGTCATTTCTCGTTTTACTTGGTCAGCCTAACAGTAGGGAGCTAAGAAATGCTTTCTTTTATAGGACAATGATAGAATTGTTGGTCACCAATGTTGTTAATGATCTATGGTAATGCCATATACAGCTTTTTTAAAGATCAACATTGATCATTATAGTATTTCGTTATAGACAATGGTCGGTTATTGTTGACATTAATCATATTTAAAGGCCGTTTTACATTATACTTTTTCTCGTCTAGGACTTTGACTAAATTCAAAACTAGCTTTCCAAGGTCCGGTCCTATTTTTTCAGCCAAGTTTGTATACTAGACCTGCGCACTAGAGCAATTTTCAGTGGTACCAATTTTTTATAACTAATAACTTTGATGTGCTCTTGATCTCTGGAATCGAAATTTTCTATGTATTTATAATATACTGTTGGCGACATTGGCAGCAACTTTGGCAACTACCTTTAAAATCTCCTAAATAGAGGCGGGAAATTTAAGTTCAATATAGTCGCAATCTAGTATAGTAACTAGTTTAGTAAATAGTTTAGACGAAAAAAGTATAATGTAAAACAGCCTTAAAGAACGCGCATATTGTCTACATTGCCCAACGTTTTTTCTAATCCACATACTAATTAGAAAACAAGGTTGGGCAGTTCTATTGCGTAAAAGGACAGGAAGTATCTCTTAAAAATCTAGCGGTCATAATTGAAAACACAGTTTTCTCAGTTAAATGCAGATTTATTTTCAAATCTAAAGATTTAGGTGCAAGACAGATATTTTTTTGATGAAATCGCATATCATCTTTTGGATATTCTTACCAATTTTGGGGAACCTAATATTCTCTATTTTGATAAAGGCAGAGAGCTCTGTAACAAAATTGTACAAATATTATGTGCCACGTGGAATGATAATTTATAAAAATCCAAGACACAGTCAGTCTCAAGGATGAATCAAACATGCGATTCAGGTTATTCAAAATATGTTATCAACTTAGATGTAAACAAAGTGGTACAAGTCATGAATAACAAAGCTTACAGAGGATCAAATGTTTACCATATGAAGCAATGTTTGGTGTTCCAATGAAAATATACATTACCAGTTGGGTTGCTCCAGGTGAATTAAATACATAATCTAAACACTGAAGAAATGTTGGACAACGTGTTAAATACTAGGAATAAAAATAAGAGTGATTAGGAAGCAAACAAATCAATCCTATAGACCAGCGAATTCCAAAGTGTGGATCACGTCCTCTTTGGAGACCGCTAAGTGTTCTGAAGGGGGCGCATGATTATCACGAACATTTTGTCTCATTTGAATACCAGAGTCTCTTGCAATTTGCGTGAGTAGGTATGCAGTTGAAATTGCGAAATCTCCATGTTCAAGCTATAAATTCTTGTATTTGCGTTTGCATAGTTACAATTGGCCTGTAGTAACTTTCTATTGCGTGTTCTATTGCCTTTATTTCTGTGTTTAGAATTTATCAAGACCGTGGATTCTGCGCTAAGTTACAAAACGATGGAACAAGTGGAAATGCTTAGGTAATGTCCTGGAATTCAAAGAACAGAATAATGGCTTTGACCAAAGCTGTGTTGTCGGATTTGATCGATTCTCGAAAGAGGGGGAGCAAACGTGGACATCGTGTGAGTGTCCACCGATAATATCGATAATACTTACCAGTATATCGATGATATTGACATATATCGAAAAATAATCTCAGCTCTAATTCTAACGTTGTCAAAATGTGCAACTTTTCTCATCATTTAGTTATTTATAGGCTTTGCAGCAAAACTAACTAAAACACAATGTCGATTAAATAGATAAGTGCAAAGACTAAAATAAATTATTACTTATAGCACTACTCAGATGACAATTAATTAAGGGTTGCATAAGATTTATCTACGACGAACGAGAGGCATATATGACAAAAGTTAGACCACAAAATACGATTGAAGTAGAAAACGAAATAGCAAGGACACACCATTCAACAATAGTTAAAAATGAGTTGCGAATCAATCAGTACTTTCTGAAGGGTGTAACATAACGCTGAGAACTACCAACAGACTTGATAAAGAGAAGTGAAAAAGTAAACAGAGTAAAATCAGTTTCTTATAAAAAATACTCAAATTAGTTAGTTAAACAAAATGTGAAAATCAAAGTATCGGTAACAGACCAAGCCAAGATCCATGCAAAATCAAGAATAGCTGCTGTCGTGAGATGACCAATGTTATCAGCTTGGCACAAAAGCCGGCAAACTGTCATTGTCACCAGAAACCAATTTAAATTGCCCGAAAAAAGCTTTATCAGCATTGAAGAAGTAGGAAAAGTAGTTAGTGGTTAATAACGTAATTATTAAAAAAGAGTGTTCAACGAAAAACTACTTATGTAAGTCTTCTTTCATGTTGTGTAATTCTAAATATACAGGGTCGCTAAAAAGTATGGAAACACGCTACCCCCTCAGAAACGGTAAGTAATAGACAAATTAAATTTGGAAAGCTTAAAGTAGGTATTTTTCGCCATGTTTTGTGAAGGTAATTAAAAATAAATTTTCACTTGTTTTTTCGTACGGCCGCCATATTGAATTTTTCTTAATGGAATACTCTGTATATGATTCCATATTTGCATAGGGGTTTTCAAGACAAGTTCAATAATATACGGATTGCTATACTTATTTTGAAAGGTTTTGGAGATAATCGCTGTTCTTTTGTCAGGAGTTTTCCTATTAAAAAGTATGGAAACACGCTACTCCTGCAAAAACGGTAAGTAATAGACAATTGAAATTTGGGGATCGTAAAGTAGGCATTGTTCGCCATGTTTTGCGAAAAGAGTTAAGATCAAATCTTCAATTGTTTTTTCGTACGGCCGCCATCTTGAATTTCTTTAAATGGATCACTCTGTATATGACACCATATCTCGATAGAGATTTGAAAGGCGAATTCAATAGTATAGATTTGTTATACTTATCTTGGAAGGTTTTGAAGATAATCGCTATTCTTTTGTCAAGAATTTTTTAACTTCAAGGACGGATTCGTAATGCAAGTAGTCCCCCCGATTATTTGCAAAATACTTACGAACATTTTAAAAGAGATTGTTTCATTGCCAAGAAGTTAACGCAGCGCATTTTGAACACTTCTTATAAAATTATACTGTTTTTGTTATGATCAGTTCGTCACTATCTGGTCTTATTCCACCTTTTTAGTTTGTTCTAGCATCGATCTATTATTTTAAATAAGTAGGCTTAGGGCAAAATTCTTACGGTTTTTTTTTACTTTAATTACTTATAAAATAATCGCACATCATTTTTTTAATTTCCATTGCCTTTGCTGTTTCACGGGTAACTCGATTTTGATAGCAATTAATAGTGAAATCCTTTACAAAAAAATAGCGATTATCTTCAAAACCTTTCAAGATAAGTATAACAAACCATACACTATTGAATTCGCCTTTCAAATCCCTATCGAGATATGGTATCATATACAGGGTGATTCATTTAAAGAAATTCAAGATGGCGGCCGTAAGAAAAACAATTGAAGATTTGATCTTAACTCTTTTCGCAAAACATGGCAAACAATGCCTACTTTACGATCCCCAAATTTTAATTGTCTGTCTATTACCGTTCTTGCAGGAGTAGCGTGTTTCCATACTTTTTAATAGGAAAACTCCTGACAAAAGAACAGCGATTATCTCCAAAACCTTTCAAGATAAGTATAGCAAATTGTATATTATTGAACTTGTCTTGGAAATCCCTATCTAAATATGGAATCATATACACGGTGTTCCTTAAAAAAAAATTTAACATGGCGGCCGTACGAAAAAACAATTGACGATTTGTTTTCAATTACCTTCGCAAAACATGGCACAAAATATCTACTTTAAGTGCTCTAAATTTCATTTGTCTATCTCTTACCGTCTCTGCGGGGGTATCGTGTTTCCATACTTTTTAGCGACCCTGTATAATAGTGAAGATTTACTGGCTTTCTGGTGACTAGACAAGATCTTTTTTTATATCGCCGATTCATTTTAGTTACGGAGTTATCGGTATTCAAAGTTGTATGCAGACGTTCCAACGTTAGTGTTTCATTTCTAAAGTACACCCTGTACAACTGGAGTTAACTTTATAACATCTGAAAAGCAATTTCTTACAACTTTCTTTAACAAAGATTTTTAATATTTTGACAAATAACGACGATGCATCTGAGAGGTAACAGGTCTGCACGCAACTTTGAAGGTGGGTAACGACGTAACTAAGGCAAATCGATAATAGATTCCATTTGTAAAATACTTGTCTAGTCGCCAGGAATCTATTCTATCAGTTTGTCGGTGTACTAGACGTAATATGGATAAGCGTGGAGCAAAGTCAGGATTGTTTTAACTGATGGATCACTTTTATGATTTAGAATTCTTGAACTCGTAAACCAATTTCATAAACCACCAATTACGGTTATTCTAGATATTTAAAATTTGGTGATTGTTGTTACGGAAATTAGGGTCTAAAACATGCATTTTGAATCAAACATGGCCGCGATATTGCGACTTTGTCCAATGTGTAGGAATCTCAATCTATAAATTGGCCTTAAACCATAAAATTTATTTTCAAATAATAAAAACTGGTTTTGAGGGTCTCAATTGAATAAGGGGTTACTCACTTAATGTTGCACTTCAACGTTAGAGAGTTGTAAATAACAGTACGTTTTGTAAAGAAATGTTTATTATGAATTGCATGAAATTATCAACCCAAAATCAAATCAAGTAAAGTCAATGTTACAAAGCAGTTCCACAACATTTGCGAAATCTGTTTTTCTGTGGGTTACTACGAGTAATTTAACCGTCTATGTCTCATGAACCGAAGCGTGAACATGATCGAATCGCCTATTTGACCGATTTGTCTTTTCTCTATCTTAGAGGTTTACACTGTCCTATATAATTTTTGGCAAATCAGTATTTGCGGCGCTGAATATTCTTACTTATGAAAATAGACAAAGAAATAGAAATGGAATTTCAAAGAATCACCAAACAGCCCGTTATTTACATACTATATAAAAGCGAATAATATTACGTTACAAAAATCGTTTACGGGAAAATACAGCTTGAGTGTTATTTCCATACAACAAACCATCAGTTCTACCCAAATTTGTTTTGTAGGCAAAGTTTGAAAATTAGTCAAACGATAAACTTCTTGACGCTCACCTTAACGAAAAACTTTTTTATAGCTAAGCAAGTGATGACGCAAAGTGTGTGCTACAAACCTTATGCTAATTCTATCCTCCTTCATTTTCTCTTGTTGGATCAAATCAATATATTTGGAACGTTAGACTAACTGTAACCACAAGTATTTTTATAAAAAACTCTTATTTTGTTTTCATGATGTCCGTCATTTTTCAATTATCCTGTAACAACGAGAAGTTGTAACTACGTGATGTTATAAATTTTATCTCTGCATGTTTTTTGCAGCTATGAAAAGTTTTTTACGAATACGATGTACTAACCCCGTTTTATCTAGTTGAAAAAGAGATTAGTTTTTAATTCGGAGGAAAAACGTGATAAATGCATTTTATATCTAAATAATTATTTCATACACATCTGCAATGCTTGGTTGTATAATTAATAAAGAAAAACGTGATGTACATACGAGTAGATAGGTAGCAATAAAGTTATAATACCTATTTGAAAGCATTTACGACTACTAATTTTTACGAAATGGTTACATTATTGTAATGCAAAGAGTATTTCTAAAAATTACATTTTTTATGTTTTCTTGTTAATAACTGTCTGCTATGGTTTTACATTTTATTATGCTGCCTCGAATATACATTTCATAGAAGTGATCCTTTATCTTCAGATTATATTTTTTGCAGTTTTGGAGAATGTTTTTAAAATAACTGCTGTTACATATAATTTATTTAGAATTAATTATTTATATTGTACTGTTACAAAAACGACAAGTCTATATTTATAGAATCAGTACCTTTCTTCCAGAACGTCTGTGTTTAGCAAGTATAGTTAATAAGTCATTTTGGGTTAATTATGTGAAAGATATCACTTTTCCCGTTTTTTTAAAAATAATCAACGATTTCTTGTAACACGAGAAATATCAAGTCCAAGTAGGGCAAAGTTTTTTGAAGGTTTCATATTTTTCCAAGTTTTCTCTTTTTCGTCTGAAAACAATGGTAATTTAGAGATCCCAGCGCACGAAGGGTACAATACGCCAACCATTGAGTTTATTTGTGTCTACCTTGTCCAAAATTACACCGTAGCTCGTAGGCTCAAAAATTATTTCTCAAGAACTAAATGAAGTCTTGAACTTGGCAATGTAGAATGAAACCTAATGCCATACAAATCAAAACAAATACCAGCGGTAGAACGCTTTGACGTCCACATAAATGTAAGACTTTCCTTGTAGTTTTTCCTTGTAGTTGTGTTTTCTGTGTTCTTATTTCTCCTCATAGACTCCGCTGACATTTGACGCCACCACCACCCGCACTCTGCTTCACACATTCAAATGTTTTATTTGCCCTATATTCAATTACATTCTCTCGCTATACTACAGCTCCTTACTATCCCATTAATAAATATCAGACAGAGAAGTTTCCAAACAAAAACAAAACACATTCCAAAAAACTGTCTTCCAGTCTCGATCATGAGATCTTGGAATTCACCTCACTGGTATCTTACTACTCACATTCATTCTTTCGGCCATAATTGTCTTCGTCCAAGATTTCTGACATTGATACGTTTTCTCCACACGATGTACAATCATTTACATATACAATACATTTCTGGAAGATGAAACTCTGGAAATGTCAACAACACCGATGTTGTATGGTTTTGAGAAGTGTAGTTGATCAACCAAGACGAAGAAGAAATCTCCACCAGTACAGAACTGCATAACAAAAGTACTAGCACTTTGAGCCTTCCTCTCTTTATCTGTGAGAGCTTCTACCAGTACTATTATCAGCCGGAAAGACCCGGTTACTAAATCAAAACAAGCTCAAGACTCAACTTGTTACTCAAAGTATACCTCGACTTATAGTCACGGTGTATTTCTACGCGACATGTTTCGTCAGCTGAGTCGATAACTTGTTTGGGTAACAGTTCGATATAGCTACCCCTAGAATTTAACTTCTACAGTAAAAATCCAACCTTACCAATGATTCAGAGAATCAAAA
Source organism: Ignelater luminosus (assembly GCA_011009095.1). NCBI lineage: Eukaryota > Metazoa > Arthropoda > Insecta > Coleoptera > Elateridae > Ignelater > Ignelater luminosus. The sequence goes on from VTPC01089974.1 coordinate 24,048, forward strand.
GACATCTGCGGAAGGCCTCTCCGACGCCAAACACTTAGAAAGTTTTTAAAAAAACTTCGAAAATCGAGGAATGTGACACTTCAGAAGCACACCGACTGCCATGACACCATAATATCGCGGCTAGGTTCTTATTAGTCCCCGACAGTACACCAACTGACAGTACCACAACCCAATTTCCCCAAATCACCTGGAGAACATTAACCCCGAGCAAGCATGAACGAATTCATTCATTCAATTCGGCCCCCCACAAGATTGGGGTGGAATTCTTGCAAAAAATGATTGTTTTACTGCTTCTAACCTAACCACCACCTCGCTTCGCCCCCATCACAAAATTAGGGTGTAATTCTTGAAAAACATTATTGTTTTACTCTTCTAACCTAACCACCGCCTCGCTTTGCTCCCATCACAAGATTAGGGTGGAATTCTTGAAAAAAATTATTGTTTTACTGCTTCTAACCTAACCACCCCCTCGCTTAGCCCCTATCACAAGATTGGAATGAGTAAAATTTATACGTGGGTCATGTTGCAGTAGGCGGTTGCAGCGGTTGGTAGTGTGTGCAGCAGCTGATTTAGTTGCCAACTTCATTGTTTGTATCGTGCAACATAACCTAAGATGTGCTTAAAAATCGTGTTTGTTTTTCGTCGGTTTTACCAAGATTGGATTGATTTTCTTTACCTTCGGCCACCTAATTGTGTTCTGTTAGTAATTCTCTACGTGCTGATACCAAAAACGTGCTCTCAAAACGGCGCTCTCCTAGGGGTAGCTATATCGAACAATTACCCTTGTTTTGTTGCTTTCGATTTCTGGTGGCATTTTTACTAAAAATACTGGAAATTATATATTAGTACATTTCAATACAAGTGCGCTGTCATGCCACAATTTTGGGGTAAAGCCAAGATTTGCCGCATGCAAACCTGAAAGTGACAGCGCACGTGTATCGAACAAAATTTTGTAATCATTTACAGAAAATGAAAAAAAAACATTAATTTACTGTAAATTTTAAGGTTAACTTTGACAGATGTCAAATTATGTTACATAAATTGAAAAACTTATATCTTTACTTATGTATTTACGATGTTTCTGGGTCGTAACAGGTTATGCTTTCATTTTGTTAGGTTGGAAGTGTTTTTTTGCTTTTTGAAAATTGTTGTACCTGCGGCTGCATATGGCGTTGTTTCACGTTCAGGAATTTTGCATCAACGTTTAGTACCAAGTTTTGTTTTGTTAAAAAAAAAAATCAATTTTTCCTTATATTTACAGAGTTGCAAAGAAAAGACAACAGCGTGAGGTTGAACTGTCATAAAATCATAACCTTAAGCACATTAAGCGTCAGTCGACCCGGTCTGCAGCGAGAGCGGTGACGCATCGGTGACGAAGAGTACGGGCTCAACCACAAACGCGGTAGTTGGGGAGCTACCGCCAACCCACCCTCCAGAGTCTGTGTTTGGGGGGGCACAGGCCTGGCCCACTTCCACCACCAACGGGGCGACTTGAGGTCGCATCGCTGCATCAACCCAACCGACCGTCGGTCTCCAGGAATTGAGGGGGCTTGAAGACCGCGACCGCCACACACCCAACCATACCCAAGATGCAGTAGATGGATCAACGGCCGCTCCACCACCAACCGGCGTCTGCGTAGGGGTGCGCAGGCCCGGCCATCATCACCACTCATCACAGCCTCACCCGATCGGCCCGGGTAGCTACCGGGCCGTGATTACCAAATTCCATTCCTACCCAAACCCTGGAGCCCAGGGCTCCTCGAGGTACCTACTCCACGACGCCCGGAAATTCTTCGCCAATCCGTCACGCTTCCCGCCAAATCCGTTCCCTCCAACAACTTCCCGCCAAATCATTCCCGCCTAACAATTCCCGCCAATAATCACCACACCCATTCCAACCACCACACTGTTCTCACTGGGTTTTCCGTGGTTTCCCCAGTGGTTAAGGCAAATGCCGGAACAGTTTTGCACTTCCACGGCACACTACCTACACCTAGACACTCACACATCACTACTCTAACACATACACACTCTCACACTTCTCACCACACAATTTCAACACAGTTCTGAAAAGAACCGTCGCGTCGAACTCCTCGTCGTCTCTGTGTGACGGCTCGCTGGCCGTCCTTGGGCACCACCACCGACGGGGATTATGGAGGACCTGCTTCCGGCCTGCACCACCATCGCCACCAGACCATCATCACCGTGGACTGCGGGCGTGCGGACTGCTTGGTACCCGACATGGCGTGCACGACAGGAGTTATCCCACCATTTTTTCCAATTCACCAGCCATAGAGAAATTAAGTTTTCTAAATGGCAGCCACCTACGGTGGCATTTATTCATTGAACCTGCCTACATTAAGCGTCAATAAGATTTTACAAGCCGAGTATAGATAAACAGCCCGATTTACAATACTCAAACTGTCATTCTTCCACAGTCATATACGACCCAGAAACATCGTGAACACTGTATACTTTTTTTGTGTGCCTCGAAAAACGCTTACAAAAAACCTATTACCCTTAAACAATCGGCAAAAAAACATTATACAGAGTGTTCTTAAAGTTTATCGAGATATTTGACCGAGTGATTCTACAGATTGTTGTAAATAAAAAAGAGTTTCTATGAATGTAAGTCGTCCCGATCCCAATTTTCCTAAAACGGATGTTGAAGAATAATCAGAAAAACAATACAAGGTTAATGTTAGAATAATTTATTTACAAAAGTAACGAAATAAATAGCAAACTAATAAACTAAAATCCTCAAGCAGTAGAAGCTTTCTTGCTTAGAATAATTTGTAGTATCACTCCCTAAAACATCGTGACGTACATCAAGAACACCCTATGTGTTTAGCACGACAAAATTCAGATTTATTACCTTGGGTAGATTTATAGCGCCAGCCGCAGCGGTAAATCAGCTACTACTTTATTGTCTAGTTAAACAAATAACTATTGTTTGCAGTGCCTCACTTATTTATTATTTTATTTATTATTTATTGACGTTATTATATTAAAAAATAAAACTATTTTACATAGCAACTGTCTCTGCCGGCCGTTTAATTAAAATGAAATAAAATCTTCTTTATAGAACATTTGAAAAATGGGAGATATCGGTTAACTTTATTAGTATCACTGTTAACAAAGTTATTTTCCAGTTCGTCTTTTGAAAAAAGTTTTCAGCAACCCATAACGCTTCTTTTTGTGTATCACAGTTTGATGTAGTATATGATTTAATTAATACTAAAACGTTTCATACAGCACAAAGGATAGGCACAAAAATAATGATTAATTATAGGAAATTCAGCAAAAGCACATAAATTCACATCACCCATCAATCAATCAAATAAGCGTCAGATACACTTCAAAATCGCCTTTCATTCCAATATTCTCTGTTTGACTATAAGGGCGTTTATTATCTGAATGGACATTTTCATAAGTATGTAAGCGTATGTAAATTATTTTAGATGATGCTATCTATAACACGGACGGTAAATAGGTATCAGTTTTGTCACGCTAACTTCGGAAAAAAACTGAAATAATTTTTTAAATTTTTTATCAGCAAATAAAATTTTATCTGTTTTCCGATGGCAGGGTAACGCAACGTGTTTATTTTTCTTCAGAAAATGATGTCTGACTTGTCAAGCTTAACGACATTTGTTACAGAAAATTCGGAAGTTGCTGAAAACGAATGTCCTGACAAAATTTCTCAATGACAGTGTTAAATAAAAATTGTGAAATACATTCTGAAAAATATAAAATTAAAAGAAGTCTCTATTGACACAAAGAACCGAAATATTCCATTGCGTTGTGCGATGATCTTAAATTACACTAGAGAAGAATTTGTATTTTGTATAATGAAAACTCATATACGTCTTTTCTATCAGTAATTGGACTAGAATGGCAGAAAAAATACCAGTACTGTTCGATATTATCTACTTATCATTAGAAAAAGGCACAATGCTATTCCCTTTATAATCACTCTGTAGCATCGTGGTTAAGAGCCACAATGCTATCGTCAAAGGATAGAATTTTCTAATTATCTTAAGAAAGTTTTTGAGCTGTGGCAAATAAAACAGAGAACTATTAAAGCAATGTGATGACTTTGTAATGTTGTAGCTATAGCTTTTATAGCAACAGATGATTTTGAATTAATTCCAATTATTATCGGCGGCTTAGAAGACTTCTGCATTGTTTATTCTTTTTTAGATTTAAAGGCAATAATTACCTTCTTAAATAATTTTAAAAATTTTAAAATTAAATAGACATGTGGAGATGGTGATGTTCCATGCCAAACTTTTTTTATATTAAAGTTAAAATATAAATTGCGTACTTATTATGGCTTTACTGGCCCAATATTTAAAACCGAAATACTTCGGATAAGCTTCCAAAGGAATATTTGACTGTCAGTTGATAATGACAGAGAAGGAGATTGAACTACCGGAGTTCTTTATCTTTAAAGACCAAATATTGCTTCTCGATCAATCTCCATATTATGGAACGCAAAAACTCTGAAATAAAAGATAAAGAATATCACTTGAGTTACTATCAACGAAAAAGAAAAAAAGTAGAGGAAACAGAAGGATGGAAATAATCCTAGAAAAATCAAATAGCAGTGAAGGCTTATCTTGAGAAGAAGAAAAATATGGGAGTTGCAATTCTTAGTTTTTACTAGAGAGTAGAATTTTTGTCTAATCACGATTACAGTGTTTTCTACATAAGATGGTCTTCAAAATTTAGTATGGTATGGAGGTACGTTTAAGTATAGTTGTCACATTTTCAAATTGTGTTGCAATAAAATATAGAAGAGATTAATGTTTTAAAGCAAGAAGCAGGTACGGAAAGTCAGAAGAACAAGAATGTCTAGTTTGATGATAGTAAAGCTACGGCACGTGTATTACCAGGAAATTTCGTTGACATGTCGAAGATTTAGATTACATTTCTCAGGACTGTATCAGCTATGAGAAAACAGAGGCAAGTAGGTACCTTATAATTCTAACCCGTTGGCACTTAAGCTTAAAGAAGTTTTCCATTTTTGGCCTAGTGCAATGGTTCAAATGACTTCGAAATACTTTCAGAAATAATTTGTACACCTACTAGAGGTATAATATAAAGATTTTTATACAGAGAGACCAGTATAATTTCAAGCTCGCTCAGACACCAATCTACAAATTCTAAGAGTGCTTAATTATACTTCGACTGTAGAACTGAATGTCGGCCATAGTAAGTTCGCCTATAGTGACTAAGGTTGTGTAGCGGAATTTCTGTTTTCGTGCTCTCAGGAATGGTGTGTTCATTTTCTCTTTTTACACATAATTTTTTTTAATACTTTTTACATAGTGGATTGGTATAATAACAAACGATTCTGCAAAAAAATAAATGTTTACTACAAAGTTTCCCATTTTTTTCCTGTTTATTTAATTAATTACAGAAACTTTGCGCACGAAACTCATTAGTAGTCTTTATTCATAATGTTAATTTATTTATTCCTACAATTCTTTGATTTGGCTCATACAAGCTTGAAAAAAGTAAGCTTCTCATATAAGACTGAGAAATCTGCTCAGTGTTGAAGTATAAAAATACATAAAATTCTATCATTTTGTAAGTTAATTTTATATTTGTTCCCTTTGTGCTAAATCAGACTACCAAACCGAATTATAAAATTCTTTGCATTCATACTTATTTAATTACTACTCACTTAAAAGATTCATAATTGAATAATTGCTCTTTAATTTAGCTCAGTTTACTGCTGGAAGTAATGCAGATAATTTTAAAAACAAATCTTGTTTATTGCAAACTTTACTTTCAAAGGTATCCCTTTAGAAAAGCGCTCATTCGCTCCACTGTTATAATTAAAAAGGAAGCTTTGAGTTGGAATTTATACCTGTAGGCGTTTACATGAGAATTTCTAAATTAAGATTTTTTTGTTGCAAAAATTTTAAAGGAATGGTAATTAATAATTTAGTTTTTATAAAAGGGGGTTTTAGATGCTGAAACAATTTTCATTAATGTAAATTGATAACTTTTATAGAACAGCAATGTTATGTACTACAACATTTCATTTAGAAATATTGGAGAGAACCACACCAATTTTTATTTTAATAGTATCTGAGGAATGTGAATATTATTTTTAAAAATATTATTAAAAGATTGTTGTTGAAAGCAGAGGCTTTTAAGTTCCTTGAAACAAATCAAATAAATCCATGATAAATTGAAATTTCTACAAAGAAGAGACGATAATTTCAAATTATAGCATTAAATGTAGGTAATCACTATCAAGAACCCAATAGTTTACTGATATTTACTTCTAATATCACCAATAAACATAAGGTTCATTGTTTAAAAACATCTACCATGGTCTATATTCGTATGGTTAAAAATGAAAAAAGGCAAAAATAAAATCGTATGTGCCCAGCTAATATGGTGACGGACAGATGACGTCGATATTTGGTCATGTTTGGTCATATACGTTATAATGTCCAATAACTGACGTGAGTATCACGTCACCACTGAGTCCTCTTAATAACGTCACAAAGAATCCAGCTTTTCCATGTTACAAATACGTCAATCTATGCAATGTTTTATTTTTAAATATTTAATATCCGTATAATCTTTTTTGTGAGTGTATTAATAATAATGATTTCATATTATTTTCACGGTTAGCAACAAGTACAATATGTATATAATAATATTATATTTTATTTATGTAAATTACATAGTGATTGAGTTACAATTCTGTTAATATTATAACAAATATGAAATGAGTTAGTACGCTTCGATTAATAAGTATGTCAAATTCTATCACAACACTAAATTTGCATTTTTGGCCGCTGTACAAACAACAGAGTCAATTTGACAAAACTATTGAAAAAGGAGAAAACCACCATCATAACCTAACTGGAGGTTATATCCAATTAATATATTGTATTTTAGTTTCTATATACTTCTCTATCTCATTAATGTTTATATACTACTTATTATGCAGTTATTCCTTCTTTTGTAAATGCTTTTCTCTATTTTGAAAAATATATGTGACTTTCAAATACTGGTATTTTACTAAAAATTAATCTAAAATATATGTTTAAAAATGTCATATCTGTCACTAAAAGATAAATAATTCGTAATGATACTGACGTCATAATTCCGTCTAAAAAGTGACGTCGTTGGGATCTTTTATATTTTCGTCTTTTTAACGTAACTATTTCTCCAAAATCGACGTGAAAATGACGAATACGCTTACCTAAAAATGACGCTTTTATGACTTGAGCCTGTTAGCTGGGTGTTTTCTCAATACTTGTACGTAATTAGCTAGAATCTCCAAAGTTATGAATGAATCGCAGTGGATAGAAAATGCAATGTATAGACACGAAACCTTCACCCAAGTCATTAGATTATTTAATCTTTACTGCATGAACTGAGCAATGACACTTACAAACAGAGTTTTACGACTAACCTGCCTTTTCTTTTTATTAAGAATTTTTAAACTTTACTTTCCTTGTCAATTCTGATTAACTCTGTATAAATAGTATATTGATTTACTAAACAATATTTTCTAGAAATGCTTTTCTCTACATGGTATTACCATCAGAATTATTATTTCGTCGTATATATCTTAAGAAAGCAAAAAAAAGGTTTGAAACAAAATGAATACAATATTTGCTCTGACCAAAATAATAAATTCTATAAAAGTGTAATTAAAGTATATCTTTGTAGACAGTAATATAAAGAATTGAATATTAGTATAATCGTCTATTTTTTCTAACAAAACTCTAAATTTATAAAAAGCGAACAAAATGAAATTTAACAACAAGATACATTTGAAATGACGTTTCGCTACAGGCATAAGTCTCCAGATGTGTTATGATTAATAATTCAAAGTTTATACAAGTAAACACTAATTTGTAAGTTTAATCAACGAAGTGTTCGAAAACAAAATGTGTTTAGTTTTGATTAAATTTCCACTGATCTATTACACAGCTCGCAATGACAATTTATATCTCTTAATTGTTAAACAGGTTAACAGACCGTACACTCAACCTTCCTTTAATAATTTAAAAGCGTAAATAATTCAGTTTCATTGGGCTGTATATGTAATATAATTGTTAAGGAATTTTAAGTTTACCCAAATGGGCTTACCGTAATTTCTGTTATCAATTATTTTATTGGGAATTAACTTGTTGTTTGTAACATTTCTGTAGTACCATAATTTATAGAAAAAGACGACTTTCTTTTATTCCTTAATAATTTCATTTATCAAACAAAGCAAAATATTTTCCAGTAACATCTCTTTTAAGAAACAACGGCACAAGATAGAAAAAGTATTTATTAAAAAATCATTTATAAGAAGATTAATACATTTCATATACAGGGTATAGTTAATGTTGTTGCACTGTTTGAAGTTTAGACATTGTTGATGTTACCAAAAGGCTATGGCAATTTAGTCATAGAGCAGTATGTTTGCTTTTGATATTGGTAATCTAAATAAAGTTGCATAGACACAATACTTTATAATTTAATTAGTATTTTAAAGACTACCTGAAGCTACAATTTAGAATCCTGGTGACTATCCATATTTGCATGTTTTCGACAATCGTATTACAGTCGATTCTACTAACACTCTTGATAGACTATCACTATTAAATGAACACTACTTCAGCTTAAAATTATAAAAATACTCAGTCTAGAATATCATTGACATCATGCTATTATTTCTCATTTCAATTCTAGTTCTAAAGTTTTGAAAAAAACAATTAGTATAGATCCGACAGTGTTAAAACCCTTACTACTACTTAACTGATAAAGGAGCAGCTTTCCAGACACACGAATAAATTCAAATTTTATAAACGCGCTGTTAGAATTAAATTAAGACATAAATAGTAATATAGCCAAAATAGTGATTAACTTGTCCCTTTCATTTCAAATAAAATCGCAAGAGATTTATTTACTCAATTTAACCCACGAAGGAACCGACCCTTACAAGAATTCCTGCAAATACTCATTTGATCCAGAGACCCGTATAGCTTAAATTCACTTTACCCAGTTTCTCCCAGAAACTTTTAATTTAGCTTTTGAAGACATCGGTAAGTCTCAAATGAAATTTTAATGAAGAATTCTTGGTAACTGGAAAATTTCATATTCAGAAAGTTAGTTTACCAATTACAAAGTCGTAATTAAACGGTGCGTCGCAACTTTAACTCGAACCTATAAATTATGCACTTTGGTTTGCACAACTTAACAGACGATAAAATTAAGTAGTAAGTGTAAAGCCTTCGGGCATTTTGCCTTGTTTACCGACTAAATGTTTCAGTGTCGCTATAGAAGGGTTGCTTTTCATACCTATAAGGAAAACAAGCTCTCAGGAACTTAAGCTCGAAAAGGACATCGGATTTAGATACGGCGAGTTGACAGTTTTAGGTTAAAGCTTTATCCTTAATACTATCAACCTCAGACCCTTTTCACTGAAAGCTTTCGGCCAGTAGTTTGCGATTAAATATTTACTGTCCGTACAAAGACTATTCATAAAGCAACACATTGCTTTTTCAGCTCACGTAATTGCTAAAGGGTCGGTATGCGGCGTGACTTGTGGAAGCGTCCTGCAATTCCACTAAGGCATTTACACATTGTAAGAACAATATTTCATTTTGTAATTCCAAAAATTCTTTCTCATCATCTCTAACACCGGCTACCATTAGTTTACAAATTAATATAAATTACTACAACCTTTCTTAAATTTACGATCTTGGTGTGTTACAAGCGAAATTATTCAAGGGATGATGTTGTACACTACATTTGCATTTAAATTATGTAATTATGATTCTAATTTGCAGATTCAAAAATTCAGGTAAAAATGTATTCCTTTATTTATTCAACATCAAATGGTAGATATCACGAGCTGAAGATTGTTTACATTATTCTTCAACCTTATTTATTCTTTATGGCGTTATTATTAGATTGTGCCAGGATAAAGTAAAAAAATAATCCTGATTTACGTCGTAAAATCTCCATTCTTCCATTTGAACAGTTTTTATCCATTTTTTAGTCATTACATATTGATTTTAAGTTGCTGCTCTGTTTGAGCTTTGGCACAAAGGACTGCCTGTTCCCTGAATTCGGTATTCAAAACACGGAACAAAGGATGCTATTCGTAACTCATCTTCATTCTTAAGAAGCAAAAAAATAGAATTTTACCTACATAAATAAAGCATCGAACGTGTAGCTAAGCTGTATCGCAAATATAAATGCAAAGCAGCTTTAACCCCAAAATACGTAAGTTTTTATAAGATTTCTTGCTGGTTTGGTATATGTGTAGCTCTTTATATAAATTTAGTAGTTAAAAACTAAGTATGCAAATATCTGACGTTTACTAATCTTATTTAATCTACTACAGTTTTGACATGAAGTAGAAAGGAATATTTGTTACATACAAGTTCCTGTTTTAATTAAGATTAAAGTAAAAGCTTTTGGGGGGGGAAATTTTCTAATATTTGTTGTTATAAGAGGTTCCCAACGGGGAAGTTCATCCTAGCTTAAAGAACTGTCGCTTACATCCTTATTAAGGGTTTATATCTCTGATTATATGTATATTTTTTAACAAATTAAATTAAATAAGTAAAAAAAAGTTTGTTATTCACTAACTTATCCTTTATGCAAATTTGAAAAAGTTTTAGCATCTTTCAAACTTCTCAGATTTATAATTTATACATCTTAAGTTTTACGAATTCAAGTTTTGTAAACATCTTCTTAATGTTTCCGACTTTTTAATCTGAAATCCAAGCTTAAGATTTTTAATTAAATTTTTGCCACAACAACGATTCTCGCCCTCTGCTCCAGTAACTTTTCTGCGATTGTACTCGTTGAGCTCTCACGAAATTTTAATGAGAATAATGAGACTCTCAACAAAACTTTTTGGCCTTCAGCAAGAAATTCTGTAATGGGTGACTGTGCAATGAAGTGTGATGAACCTTCAACACTTAGAAACACCCCTTCATTAATGTGACAAATTATAAAGAGTTTTAAGGCACGAAATAAAAAGTTTTTTTGGAGGGCTTAGATAAAAAATATCTTTTAAAATAAAAAACCCTGTTACGATGATAACTACGTGAATTTTTAAAACTTATTCCTGAAGTTTTAAAAAGATTCATGTAAAGTTTAAAGTGGGCCTTATCGGTTTGTTATTTTTTATATCTGCCTCAATTTTATAGCCAGACCCTGCTTTTATACAACTTTCCAATATTTCTTTTACAAAAATTTACGAAACTCTGTTAAGTCTGAAACTTTTGTGTATTTCTAAACAGCTTGGTCAAAAAAAAAATATAAAGGCGTGCTGTTTTTTAATGAATGAAAGATTAAAGCAATACTTCCCCAGTGAACTTAAAGTTTTGGGAAACTACAGTTCTAAAAGTAATTATATAAAAGTTGTAAAAGTTCACCTGTTTCTAGGCGAAAATATTTTAAATTTGTTCGTCAGTATTCTTTTTTATTTTATGATTTTGTCATATAATTACTTATGAGTGAAGTACTATAATAAATTTACACATCTACTTAATAATATACTACCGCAAAAAATCTAACTACGTACAATAATTAACAGTCCCTTACAATTAGTCCGATTCATGGAATTATTAAATCTTGTTTTTTAAAATTCAAAGTCTTGAAATCTCATATTCATTCATATTAAATTTTTATCATGATTTAGTAAACATATTAGACTATTGGCAAAATGGTAGAAAACCGTACTAGGTCCGAGGTCGCTTCGTGTTTGACAAAACAAAGAATGTTGATTGTTGTGACGGCCCAGCTAACGAAGCGCAACCATGACGAATGATTTGGTCATCTTACGAGGGTGGTCTGAAAAGTTTCCAACTTAACAAAGATACAAGACATAGTCTCCTTGTAACTCTACACACTTCTCACAGCGATGCTCCCATCTCTGTAATCCGTCCAAATAGTACTCGGCATTTTTCTCTGCAAAATAATTGTTCACGAAGGTGATTGCCTCTTCATTTGACGAAAATCTTTGTCCTCCGAGCGCAATTTTTAAATGAGGGAACAAAAAGAAGTCGCTTGGGGCTAGATCTGGTGAGTAAGGCGGATGGTCAAGCAGTTCAAACCGTAATTCGTGGATTTTCGCCATGGCAACCGCTGAGGTGCGAGACTGTGCGTTGTCTTGGTGAAACAGGATTTTCTTTTTCTGCAAATGTGGCCGTTTTTTCGCAAGTTCTGCTTTCAGCTTGTCAAGTAATGATGCATAGTATGCTCCTGTAGTGGTTTTTCCTTTTTGAAGATAATCGATTAAAATAACTCCATGACTATCCCAAAAAACAGTCGCCATCACTTTCCCCGCCGAAAACACAGTTTTTGCTTTTTTTGGAGTCCACTGTTTGGACTGTATTTTTGTTTCGGGCGTATAATGGTGTATCCAAGTTTCATCTACAGTAACTAATCGGCGGCAAAACTCGGATTTATTTCGCCTAAACTGCGCCAAAAGAGCGTTGGAAATATTCATTCGAACACGTTTTTGGTCTAACGTGAGCAAACGCGGCACCCAACGCGCGGACAGCTTTCTCATGCCTAAATGTTGATTTTTTTTGACATGTTCATAACCTCTGCTATCTCTCTCACTTTAATTCGGCGGTCGTCTAGTACCATTTGGTGAACTTTGGCGATGTTTTCGTCGGTAGTTGCAGTTTTTGGACGTCCCGCACGTTCATCGTCTCCCAAGCTCTTACGGCCACGTTTAAATTCAGCAGCCCAAAATTCACTCTGGTAAATGATGGTGCAGAGTCCCCATACACAGAATCCAACTCATCTTTTATTTGCGAAGGCGTATTGCCTTTCAAAAACAAATATTTAATGACAGCTCGATACTCGATTTTGTCCATTTTCACAAAAAAACTCACATCAACTCACTCAAACGACTGTTACATAAAAACTGCGCGTCCAAAATGGCTGAAACTTGGGTGAGTAACTGTCAACAGATGAACAACGAAATTCAGTAGCTTTTATTTATGAGTGCTGCCATCTTCACGTTGAGGTCGGAAACTTTTCAGACCACCCTCGTATTACAAATGGTTTTTTAATACAGATGCACTATCGGCCCATAACGAAATGATCGACTAAGTTCAATGTTTTAGTTGCAACAGACCAATAACGGATAGAACCTTCTTTTCTGTTCAGTTTTATAAAGTTGTATTAGCTATAATTTTTCTGGTATTTACCAATTTTTGAATGATAAATAAAACTGTATTAAAGTTTCATTGACGATATAATTATATAACCTTCTTCTGTACCCGAATACTCTATTAGAGCATCGGTTGGGTGTAGCCCATATTTTCAGTTCTTTCTGTCTTGGGGATGCTTACTTCATCTCTTTTTGTGTTTTCTCTCTTCTTTTATTAATTTCTTCTATTTTCTCGGTTCACCTTCGTTTTGGTCTCGCCCTCTTCTTCTTCCTTCAGTTTCCAGTTTCCAGTTTACATTACTTTTCTTACTAAATAGTTTATCTTCTCTCGTTATATATCCAAACTAACTTAGTTGTTTATTTTATTTTTGTCATTATCGGTTTTTGTTTTGTTAGTTGACTAGTTCGTTATTGATTTTGTCAAAGTTGGTTGTACTTGTACCATTTATTGTTCTTAATAACTCCATTTGGTTCGTGCTAGTTTTTGTTCCCTAATATTTTTGTAAAACTATGTTTCACTTAAATATGTTATTGTTGGTAGTAATACTGTATTAGACACAGTATTTTTGTGTTCTTGTCGATTTCTCTTTTACTTAATATTTGTTTATTGATAGCATGATAAATATTGTTGGCTTTTTTTCCTTTTAGCAACTTCTAGTTTAGATCTTCCTTTATTTACTATAATGGTTTCTAGATATTCATAGACTATGATATTCTCTGGATTTTGATTTTTTTATTTAATTAATTTTTTATCTTGTGTCATTGTTTAATTTATTATTACTTTGATTTTGTTTGTATTTATTTCCTTTTCTATTATCAATAACTCTTGAATTCATATGTTTATTATTTGTTGCATTTACTTACGCGTGTTGGCTATTAGTCGTCTGCATTGCATTAGGCCATTAATCATCATTAGTTTGGACTCATTGTATCCTATTACTGTTTGTTATATTTTTCCCTTGGTATTTTTTTATCGTTGTATCCATAATTGTATTGAGCGCAGACTATCCCCTTGTTTTATTCCTTTATTTGTTTTGAAAAACCCGGTGCTATCTCCACTTGCTTTTCCTGTTCTCACATTTCTAACCGCCCCCTTTATCTCTTTCTCACTTATCTCATCATTTATTTCATGATCTTTCTCCATTTCCATATTAGTGTCCTTGTCCTCGTTATTGTCTATTAGGTTTGTTTCTTTAAATTTTCTTTGATAATATAAAATATTCTTTCTAAATATTTTAGTACTTCTCTTTCAATTCTTATTTCTTCTTGATTATTTTCAATTCCTATAATTTGCTTTTTTTTTCTTCTCCTTATACGTCTAAACTCTCTTCAGAATTTTCCTTCATTGTATTTATAGTCTTTACTTTATTTCTCTTCTATGTTTGTTATGAATATTTTTATCTTCTTTTTTTCTAGTTTTTTCTATATTTTTTTCATCCTTATTTCTTTTTCTTAATCTTGTATATGATTTCTCGGATCCACCATGCTGGTTTTTTTTTTGTTTGGATAAATTTTTAATATAATATAATGTGTTCTCTAGTTTTTCCCAAAGTGTATTTATTCCCATATCGTTCATTGTCTCCTCTTTTCTCTTTTGATTTTTATTGGCCATATCTTAGTATTTCTTCCTTATGTCTTCATTCTTTATCTTACCTATATTATATTATAGTTGATTGAAAATGCCTGGTACGTATATAATACCAATTGTGTATTGTAGTTTAGCTGCATTATCTTTGCTTGTTTTGTTGTTAGATGAACTATAGTGTTAGGGTATTTATTCTTTCTACGTTTGAGCTATACTTTCCTTTTCTTTCTTCTTTGTCCCATTGAATCAAGGCGTTCAAGGATGGTAGTTGTTGTTTAGATTCCATTTCCATTATGAACTGGTACTGTAAATATTATTATTATTATTAACACCACTTGGTATTTTTTGTTACAATCTAGTCAGCAAAGATCAATGGGCAACTTAAATCTATTCTATTTTACTAATAAAGAGAGATTAAACTAAGGTATACTCATGAGTGTCCTCAGTGCTTTGATATCTTAGTACACTACAGTTTAATGTGTACACTTCCGCACATTACTTTGCTTTTCACTCTCATAAACTACTTCAAATGGTTTAGGTCTTTAAGTCTTTTTTTTTTATATCTGCATTATCCAGAAGTTAGAGAACCTCGGAATTTACATGGTGATGGAGTCGCTGTTCGTGACTTTAAGTCTATTTTTTGACAACGTTATCGACAATTGCAACATGTAAGTTGTCATTCCATACGTACCAAGGAGCATCAACGATACCACGAAGTACTTTGTTTTGGAATCTTTGTATGATGCTTCTATTGCTTTTGCTGGTACAATTCCAAAGTTGAATACTACAAGTCCAAACTGGCTTCAAGACTTGTTAATAGAACAGAAGCTTATTATATACTGATGGGAACGAATACCGACCCATTAACCAATACATTCCTTTGTATTTTAGCTTGAGTTTTTAGTGTTTCTTCTTCATATGCGGCTTTTACCTAAGTTTGGCATCAAGCGTCATGCCCAGATATATTTGGCTGTATTTTCATAAGCAACAACTTGTTGGTGGATATAGACTGGCTTGTGTTCGATTCTTTTATTGGTAAAGCCGATATGCACTGATTTTGTCTCGTTAAGTTATTTTCACCATTTCTTTGTCCAACTTTGTACTTTACCGATAGGAGTTTGTAACTTTTCTGTTGTCTCAGACTCTTAGTGTTGTTGTTACCGCTTGCCATGATCATGGTATCATTGGAAAATGTAGTAACAATATTTTGTTCGAACGTCAGCAGGTCACTAGTGTATAGGAGGTATAAGGTTGGTCCTAATACACTACCCTGTGGCACACCTGATTGAATTTTCTTTAGATCAGAATAGGCATCATTTTGCTTGGTCCTCAAAATAGTTTGAGCTAATGATTGAGTCCCTCATGCCAAACCTTATCAAAAACCTGACCAACATTTAAAAATATTGCCAAGCAGACTTTTTTCTCCTTTGGCGATTGTTTAATTATATTAGTAATTTGGTGTACTTTATTAATAGTGGAATGTTGATTTTGGAAGCCAAATTGATAATCCGGAATGAGATATCTTTCGTCTACAATAACTTTTAGTCTTTTTAACAGAAGTTTTTCGAATAATTTTGACATGATCGGTAGCAACGATATGAGCCGATACGATGTTGTTTTGTGAGGTGATTTGCTGGGTTTCAGGATCATAACGAGTTCAGTTACCTTCCACAGTGGAGGTACATGTACATTAAAGAACTTTATTTTGTATGTAGAGTCTCGTTTCCAGTTGATAGTCGAGAAAAAAGCAGAGAGTATGGATTTTGGCCAGTAGCAAAGGGAATCCAAATAATACTCATTTCTTATATCTCAATACTTATTTCGTCATCAAGAGGAATACTACACTGAAAATTTTATTATGTAAGAAATTTATAATTGAGAAAACTTACACAAAAGTAATTTAGAAAATTGCCAGATAATCATTTAAATTTTAGAAAACCATATGAGGGAACGAAAATTTTATTAAATATTTAAATTTCTTATAGTATTTACGCTAAAAGTTAATTAAAATTATTATTTGAATATCAAACATAATAAAAGAATTCTAAAAGTTAATTTAATTTAAAACACGCTGCAACGAGCATCACACTAAATGGAATAAAATTAAAATTAATAAAAATACAGGAACTAACCTAAAAAATTAAAACTGATATCAATGGATATCAGTGTTACATCTTAGGATGTTTGTTATAGTCTTTATTTTAATAAAAGTACCACATTTTGAGGAGCACATTTAATAACAACTTTTTATACATTTTACATTGTTTTGACTGTTGTTTAGACTAGCCTTCTTGACCTACATCTAAAATTATTATCATATGTAACATCCCCCTCGTTATAAATAAATTAACACTACTAACAATAGTCATTTAACCAATATGGTTTTTTAACTATTCTACCGGACTTTGTTGACACAACACTGCCACTGTTTGATTGAACCATAGAACTATTCCTGTCACACTTATAGTCAACTTTTTCTTGATGTTTCTTCTGCCCTTCACTACTGTTAGTATTTTTATTATAACTATCTAAATTAGACTGTCTTAGAAATAAAGAATTCCTACGATAAACATTTTGTTCTTTAACAATATATGATCTAGGAGTCTGGTGAGTATCTATTATTTTCCCTGATACCCACTTATCCTCCTTTCTAACTTTTAACAAAACATTTTCATTCTTGGCAAAAGTAGACTTATCGAGTGCTGTTTTGCCATAGTAATTCTTTGTAACAAATTGTTTCTCTTTAACTACATTTGGTAATCTCCTATAATTACTTTTAACAGCTTTGTAATTTTCTTTAAGTTGTGTTTTATGTTCAAATGACACCTGCCTCTATCTTTTAAAAATTGATAAATTCTTATTTATAAATTCATTTTTTAAATTAATATCTACATCAATTTCATCAATTTTACTGATTAGATTTAATTTTATGGATGCGTTTAAACCTAAGATAGGTCTACTTTTGACATCTACCACAATGAACTTAATCTTATATTCATTCTTCCTGATCATACATTTCAAAATTATTTCACCAATGACTTTAATTTTATTTTCTCCATATGCAATTATTGTTTTATTTGAACTTTTAATAGAGTTCTCCCTTTCTAAGTTTTTGACCACATCATATGGCAGAACATTGCACATTGCACCTGAATCTAATTTGAAATTTACAGGTTTGTTATTAATAAAAACTAATTCCTCCCAAACTACCTCATTAACATAGTTTACATTATCTAGCTCTATACTAGACATAAAAATTTCTTCATTATCCGTACTACTGTCATTATACACTTCATGTATGCTAGCTTTTTTATAATTACCATTATTATTAGTATTAGTTTTATAATGTCTACATCCTATCGCAAAATGACCTATCTTACCACACTTATTACACCTTTTTCCAAATGCGAAACACTTTCCTCTACTATGTTGTCTTCCACACTTTAAGCAGTCATACTTATCTTTAGTTTTTTCACGTTCTCTATTTATATTCTTACCATATCCCCTCGTACCTCTCATATACTTTTGTTCACTTCTTATCACATCCACTTTTTCACCTTGAAGATTCCTTGCTTGTATTTTAGTCGCCTCTGATGATCTACAAATTCGTTCAGCCGTTTCCAAATTAATATCACCTTTACCTAAAAGTCTTTCTTGTAATTGTTGATCATGCACACCTAAAATTATTCTATCTCTAATAAGCGACTTTTCTTGTTCTCCAAAATTACAAGGTTTAGCCATTATTTTTAATTCTTTAATGAAATGACTAATATTTTCTCCTTCTTGCTGTTTCCTAGAAAAGAACTGAAACCGATTGAATGTTTCGTTGTGACGTGGTTTACAGTATTCATCGAAGGCTGCAACTACTTTAGAATAACTTTCTTTTTCCTTTTCAGTAAGTTTTAATGTGTTAAAAACATCTATTGCCTCATCTCCTGCAAATGTCAAAAACAAAGCTATCTTCCTCTCATCTGTATCCTTTACCAAATTATTTGCTGCTAAATACATCTTGAAACGTTGTTTAAATCTTTGATAATTTTTATTTACATTTCCATCAAATATTAGTGGACTTAATATAGGATTTAATACTTTTGACTCCATTTTTTACTGTCAGATATCTTAATGTTTTAATTTTCTGTCAAATTTTTAGCTTTACAATTTTAAACTTTTTTCGGCACTTTTCTTTTTACTTCTTTACCACTCTTTCCTCTATACAATTATTAATAGGTTTACACCTCACACCATGTTACATCTTAGGATGGTTGTTATAGTCTTTATTTTAATAAAAGTACCACATTATGAGGAGCACGTTTAATAACAACTTTTTATACATTTTACATTGTTTTGATTGTTGTTTAGACTAGCCTTCTTGACCTACTTCTAAAATTTTTATTATATGTAACAATCCGAAACAAAACACTTTAAGACAACTTCAACTCAAAGTTTGTCATTTGTAGTCCCAACATATTACATTAGTATAAACAACGACTAAGTTCCAAATTTACTCAAAAATTAGATTGCCATGTTTCAACTGCACCTGCAAAAAAAAGCTAACACGATTTTTTAACAAATTTGAAACTCTATCGCTTTTTTATTGGAAAACAATGTGTTTCAATTAAATTAAAAAATCATGTTAGCTTTTTGCAGGTGCAGTTGAAACATGGTAATTTGATTTTTGAGTAAATTTGAAACTTAGTCGGTTTTTATACCAATATAATGCGTTTTTTAAATTTTCTTTGTTATTGTGGGTAACATCAAAATTGTATTACCATTATTGGAGGTTTTGAAACAAGCAGACAATTTTATCATAAGTGACATTTTGTCCTAAGACCAATAATGAAAAAGTGTATCCTCTTGTAAACTCAATCCGGGGAATACTGTATAATATTTTTTCCGCACTTAGGGGGGAGGGCCTCCCCTGCGGCCTCCCCTGCGTACGTCCATGTTTGTAGGTATGAGTGCAATTACTGCAATAATCCATTTTGCCCGAATTTCAGGGACAATCTTCATATTTATTTCAGATATTCTCTCCTATACTCGTTATAAACTGTGATGAGAAGAGAACGTCATTGTTTTATTGATACAAGTGTAGCTACACCCCTAGATACTCAGAAAACGTTATTATCTGCATTCAGAAATTACAAAGAACTTACATTTGATGTAATACCTTAGCTCGTGTGTATTTTGGACTTAATTGTATACCAAACGGTAAATACAATAGTAAAATACAGATTAAATCTAGACTTGCATGATTTTCTTTTTCCTTAGAAAACCTGGAAAAAATGAGCCGTTAACCCTTAAAAGTATACCAACTTTAACGCTAAGATGCGTTTAACCTAAAAGCAATGTCAAGAATAAAATATATAGTCTTGCGATCATCTTTTCTAAACATGAGCATCTAAAAATATTGCAATATCTGTAATCATTTGTACAAAATTCATTCACAGCGTAAATTAATTTTTTTATGTTCAGCCGATGTTTAGCTCACCGGTATACAGAACACTCAACACTTATTGTTAGAAACTACATTTGCTAATTTTCAGATTTCAGTTATAAATGCTGATTTCATTTTTAACGATTGACGATTTTAAACAAATAAAATTTTTGCGATTTCAAGTCAATATTTTGAGAAAACATATTTGTCAAGTCGACTTGTTTTCATGAATCTCTCCAGGTCTCTGCTTTCCATCATTTAACGAGGAAATAAATATTTTGCAATCTCTGTACCTATACTTAGAAAAAAGCAACAATTAATTACATTGACGCTGAGATTACAATTTATTTCTAGGTGAGGTTTTCGAATAGTTATTCGTATATTAACATAAATTAATTAATTTTATGATAACACCAAATGTGACGAGTTCATGAATGCAAAATATGAAATATCATTTTGACAGAATAAATAAAATATTGCTGTGATTGTGTAATATCACGTGTTAAACTGAAAGAATAAATTACAAGCAAAAAACGAATAGAAAAAAATTAAACGTGAAATGCACAAAAAATTTCATACATTTTTTGTCACACTTAAAAGATTTTCTTTTGCACGCCAAGAAATAATTAGTGTTTCATTTTCATTAAATATACACTTCATTTAATTCAAATTTAATTAAAAATCAGGAATCATATTATCTAACTCGGAACTCAACTGCAATTTTTGCAAAATAAACATCTGACGTTGAGACCCAGTAAATGAAGCTTTAAGTGAGATTTCCCGAGTTATTACAGCTGGTCGTTTAATCTTATTTGGTTTACGTAGATGAAATTACAAACGTTAATAAAACGAATTTCTCCGTAACAATCAAAATGCTTATGAGGTTCATGATGTATTTCAGTATTAATATACCTTTCGGCATTCTCTACATTGTGTATTTTCAAATTAAATCAGCTATTCATTTATATTAACCCACGAGATGTATGAACTGTAGATAATTTCACTACACTCAATTTATTGAATAGGTAGTCAGTCTATTGCTCGCGAACTTTAGAGTACAATAGTTGAACGTTGAGGAAAATAAATTTACGCAGTGCAAAGATAATTGAATAACTAGCAATTCAAAGACCAATAAGGCAATTTCCTACACGTAAACTTAAAGGAAATGGACAAATCTGTAACGTAGAAAATTTTACTTATTAAAACTTTGCGTGTATTAGTTACATTATATGGAGAAAGAATGATTGACGTGTTGTAATAAATATGTGTTGGAAGAAAAATTTTCAATGTTAGAACAATGACGTGAAGGTGATTATAATTAAGTATCTTTGACTATTCTGATAATACCTGTCAAGTTTCCAGAAAG